>JBBMKA010086176.1:0-12231 GCA_037833695.1 Sechiopsis laciniata | reverse complement strand
TTTTCAAGACCGTAAAGGAACAAAAACTCTTCTAAAGTTAATGTTTATACATTAGAAATTTCTTTAACAATCAACTTTTATTAGACCATGATAGTTAAAAAAACATAAAAATTAAAATTAAAAATTAAAAAATTGACTCACCATAAAAGGCTATATAAGTATAGTATTTCTAACCAAAAGTTTTATTTTTTTAAATAGCTATCTACCTCTTTAGTTCAACAATAATTAAAAAATAATTAAAAATAGAAATATTCGAATTCTACATTAATATTAGGCAATAGTTATCACACTTTTCTTTTCTTTTTTTGCTAATGAAGATTTTTGGAAGAATATTCTAGTTTAAGCGTTTTTTAGTAGCATCGAATTAGAAATCTCTCAAGGAAGCATGCCTTGGAGTCCTTATCCTCAACCACTAGCCCGTCCCTTAGAAACTGCTAATGAAGACTTTGAAATTATAAACTGCTTATAGAGAATTTTACAATATTTAACCACTTAAATTTATATGCGAAATTGTAATGGGTGACTTATTTTAACAAAATAATTACATTTGTAATCAAATTTAAAAATATTTACATCCATTGTCATAAATACGGTTCAATTAATTCTCATTAATACAATATTATGTATTATTAATACATTGTTATGTATAAATAATTTTTTTTTTTTTGAGATTACATAGTATTAGTATTATATGTTGTTAATACTATTGTGTATTATTACAATATTATGTATAATTAATACCTTATTATTATTAATATCCTATTACTGTTAATACCTATGACTTTGATTGCTTTTTAAAAAATTATTTTCTTAATTGGACTAATCTAATAAATTTTTCAATTTGTATTTCACAACTACTTATAGACGGTCGAAATGGCCCTTTTACGGAAATATACTAAAATGGGCCTTACTCGAGTGGGCCTAACTAATCGGCCCAGAACAACCGTAACATTGAAGTCAACTTATTTTCAAATAATCAAGAAAAAGACACGTCATATAGTTTCGCCTGCATTTATTATTTTATCATTTATAGTCTATAATTATATATATATATATAAAAAATCCCAATAATATTTAGTACTAAAATGACTAAATTTTAACTCTTAAATTATACCATCTCAAAAAAAAAAAAAAAAAAACTCTTAAATTATTCTAATTTTATTTGAAGTGACCCAAAAAATCCAGAATAATACAACTGTTAGCAAAATTAAAATGATATAGATGAAAAAAAAAATGTAAATAATTTTAATCAGACCAAATCCAGTCTAAATCCTCCATGAAAGGCAGGTCGAGCTTGAGAAACCGATCCAAGTCCTTAAACGACGCGCTGGGCTCATCAAACGACGTCGTTGAAGTCTTGCAAGTTTCACTACTTTCTTCAAATCTCTCTTCAACACTGATAACACTCTCCTCCACGCGCCGCCTCTTCCTGCTCTCTCCGCTGCCGCCAAAGGCGGCGGAGTCCATACCGGTGAGTCTCTGAACGACGGACTTGAAATTGGAAACGTCGGTTTGAATATGGTGGTACTCAATCAACACCACTTTCACTGGGCACTTCGCCATTTAATTCTACGAAACAATAAGATTATTATTTTTCTGTTTTTGATTTTGAATATTATGTGGGTTATATGAGTATTTATAGTAAGATTAGTTGACCGTTTGAAAAAGAATTGGAGGGAGTTGACCGAGTCAAATGAAGTATTCTAAAAAATTATTGAAATAGTCAACTTTGAGTCTTTGCATGCAATTTTATGATTTATGATTGATATAGTGTTGGCTTGGTACGTAGATACAATATATAGCAAGACTCGACTTTTCTTATGGCTAATAAATGCATGTGACAAACTTTCTTTCTCTATCTTAGCTAGCCACAAGTTTTTAACTTTGACTTTCCTTTTAATTTTTCATTTCTTCTATTTTATTTGACGAGCATCAAAACTTCCAAAGAATTATTAATTAAAGACAACCATTATTGAAAGAGGCAACAAAAGTTTGTGACGGTCGCCCAAGAATACTAGTGGCTTATGTACTTTTTGGGTCAAAATATTATGTCTACGATTATACAAACAAAGTTGTTCCACGTTACTAAATCAAGGAGCAGTAAATAAGTGATAATATCTAATATTTTCATTGATATGAGTTCTTTTAGATGAGAATAAAAAATAAATGTTCGTGAACAATATATCATATCAATATGGAGGTATATAGAGGTTCGTTGTCTCTAACATCTTCAAACAAAAAATTCTATCTCAATTTTTGGAGCTTATGTATCTAATTTCTAAGGGCATGTTTGACTACGATGGGAACGGAAAGGAAGGAAAGAAAGTGAGAGTAAATTGTTGTTTTATAAAAGATGAAGGGAAAATAATGGATAGTAAATTTGAGTTTGGTAAGAAAAAAAGAGAAGATAAATGATGAAGTATTTTTTTAAATTTATTTAATAGACATTAATAAATGGTTAATATAATAGCCATAATCGAATATAATATTTATTTATTAATGAAATTTCATTTTAAAATTTCTTTAGTTTAAATTATTATTTAAATAAAATTTGAAATTAGGACATTTTGATCATTAAAAATATCAAATAAAAAATAAAATAACTTAAACAATAAATTTTAATTATTTAAATAATAATAATAATCGAAATTATGATCAAAATAAATTGATTATAATAAATTATACATAAACGAATATAATAAAATAAGTTAATATAAATGAGTTGGTTAAAACTCAACTTTAAATATTATTTAAGAAAGAATTTAGGTTCAATTTTTAGTTGACAATTTACTTTTGAATAAATACAATTAAAAAAAAATGTAATTAACAAAACAATTGAAATTAAAATATTTTGAAACAAAACAATTAAAAAATAAAATCATATAACTATAAAATTCGAATTTTTAAAAAAAAAACCCGAAAAAATATAAGGAAAAACATTAAATGGAAAAAACATAGAGAAAAAAAAAACATTAAATAAAAAAAATTGCATAAGAGAAAAAAGAAAAATGTTAAATGTGAATAATTTTTTTTTTTTTTTTTTTTTTAATAAAAACTCAACTTAAGATAGGATAGTTTAAGAAGAAAAAAAAAAAGTGTATCATGCTAGGAGAATACTGTGCGCCTGATTTTCAATGTGCCAATATTTATGAGCAATACTTACTTAAGGGTGCGTAAGTATTACCCACCCTTAAAACTACTTGTTTTTACTTTTTTGTATTTCTCTCTTCAATTTAAGATTTCTCTCTCCATCAATTAAAGTCAATTTTAAAAAAATAAAAACAAGTGGTTTTAAGGTGAATAAATATTTTCAAAATACTTACCCATTCTTAAGTAAGTATTACTCAATATTTATTGATCAGTAGGCTCGACCTAAGTCCATTTTTCCCATTGACTCATTTTTTTAATTTGATTATGGTTTGTATTGATTTGTCTTATGTTGTTTTTGGGTATTTGCTTTAGGTAGCCTGTCCATTTTTATTATATCACTTTTTTTCAAATTATTTAGTATATAGTAGAATACCTTTTTTTTTTTTTTTTAAATATTCCCATCTTACCGGCGGTTTCAAAATATGAAGTCTCGCCATCTCAATACGCTCATAATCTTATGTCGACCATTATAATAAAGAGGTTGCAGAGGAAATTTCATCGATTCTATCCAAGAATCGAGCGAAGATGATTTCTAATTTGCGAAAGAAGATGTTTCAGAGATGAGCAGATTTCAAGATCGGCGATTTCAAGTTCGATTTTGGCTTCTCGAAAATGATAGTGAAATCGGACAAAGTGAAGAAGGTTCGAACAAAGAAAATGAAAGAGATGCATTTCTTTTACGACATTCATTGAGGACTATCTATAGCGTTGAGTGAAGATCATATGTTATATTGATTTTTTTTTACAACACAATTGGGGGTGGGAGAATCCGAACCAATGACCTCATAATCAATGAGTGTATATTGATGTCATTGAGTTAGTGCTCTTGTTGGCATATAATGCTCAGTTTTAACCTATATAGTTTGAATAAATAGTCACGTTATATACTCTAATGGTCGAACCTTTAAAGTTTAAATAAGACCACTAATGACCTATAAGAGCAGTTACTCAACAGTACTAGTGTACATTTAATGACCAAGAAGTCTTGCGTTTGAATTCCTGATACAAATATTTTATGTTTGGTTTAGTAACCATTTCTAAATTTAGTATTTTCTAATTTTTTGTATTCGAATATAACAAATCTTTCATAGTTTTGATATCATTTTCTATATTTTAGTTTAATAATAATTAGCCGTACTAGATTCAAACGACTTATACTAATCTTTTGCTGAAATATAATTTTCTGTTTTTTATTTTTATTTTTCCTAAAAAGGTCCTTGAAACATAGTCTTTGGTCTCTTTAGGCCCAAATTGACTACAGGCCCACTGCAGGAAGCCCAATATCCGGGTCGCTCCTTAAGTTCTCTACAAAGCCCAAGATCGGTCAGCCCAATATAGGTTCTGGGCAAGTGAAGTTCAAATCGGCCTTCTCTCTTGTCGGCCCAAATCTCGTAAACCCATATAAATTCATGGATACGCACTTGTTAAGTTGCATAACTTCAAAAAACAAATAATAAAACCTAATCCACAAAATTAGTTTTGAGATCAAATCTCATATTATTTAATAGGGAAACTTCTCCGATTAATCAAAACTTCTTGGTATCAATGAGTATTTTTAATACAGTATATTGATCTTAATGATTATTGATATAAATACTCTAAAATTTATAAATATTTTTTCTATTTAATATAATATCAAAGTTCATGAAACACAAACATATATTCTATCCAATTAAAATGAGATTCAAATCCAACCAAGAATTATAAATTCAAAGATGTAATTTTCAAAAAAAAAAAAAAAAAAAAAAAAAAATCTAAAGATGCATAGAAAAGTGAGGATTCCTCTAGCCATTTGTACCATAGAACAAAAAAAATAGAAATGAGAGTTTTTTCTTTCAAAATTAAACCTTAGCTATTAAGCCTATTTTACTTGAATCTTTCTTGTTTCTCAATATTTCACCATAACACAAACAAACAATAAAAAGGATTATGCTCGGAAGTTCTAAATCATGGGCCAATTTAGTAAATTCTTACAAAAAAGGGAAGGAATATTTTTAGCTATAGCAAAAAATTTCATCAATATCTTTAATTAGTAAATGGAACAACCATTTCACCAATATCTTTAATTAGTCAAATCAATTCGTGAACGAAATCCACTATATAACTTTCAAAATAAACCAATCTTTTATATTAGTGGAATTGTTTTATTTTTTTATAATAGATATTTTGTGGAAATTCAGAGGTCTCGATTAATTGTAATTAATTAACAACAAAAACATATATAGATTAAGAACTTATCGAAACGTGTTATTTGAGGAGCCGTTTACAAATTGTATTTTGGAGAAAAATAATCAATCACAACAATTTTAGGATAACTATGTCGAGAAGTGGTTTTTTCATGTCTTTTCTTTTCAGCTCTCGTGCATAATTAGTTTCAAGATTAAAGAATACAAGTATCAAAATTTAAAAATTTAAAAAGAAAAAAAAAAAAAAGAAAGAAAAGAAATTAGGATCTAATCCACCCTATCCCAAGTTAATAGATAACCCATGACTTTTTTATTATAGAATATACATTGATACTGCCAAATTACTGCTCGTATGGACATCGAAGCCTTAAGTTAATAGTTCATAAATTTGAATAGCATGTGCCACTTTCCTCACTACTAAGTGCTTTTGGAGTGGAAACCTAATTATCTAATATGGTGGTAGAGTTCTACGTGGGTATTTGGTTCTCTAAATTCTGATCGGACTCAAGCGGGTAAAAATGTAAGCCGGTGATTTGAACAACGTCCAAGCAGTTATAAGCTTAAACGGATATTTTATTCTCCAAATTTGGATCCAACCCAAGCGAATAAGCCAAAAAATGTATCTCGGTCCTCAAATTTGGATCCCTATAAAAGAAGGCATATCGGAGATATTTATCTTGTCGCACATTGGAAAGGTAAGGAGTTTTCAACGTTTTCATAAGAGATATGAGTTACTTATCTCATAACCAATTGGTTTCGAGGTGAAACCTCATATTATTTGATAATAATCTCTAGTTCTTTAATTGATATTCATGATTGTGTGAGTCAGTTTACAACATTTAGATATCAAGAAAATTCGTAGGAAATTAATTTTTAGATAGATGACTGCCATAAATTAAACTCATCACCTTTTAATTTTTGATGACCCTCTTGACTACTAAATTACTTCATGATAATTAATAGTAACGTACAATTGAATAAGAACACGATAAAAGGAGTTTGAAACTGACTTCTTAATCTTAAGTATGTTTTTTTTTAAAAAAACTATATTTTTGTTAACAAAAATCCCAATCCCAATTTCAAAATCATAATTCTATTTTCTTTTTCTTCCCTTGTTTGTCACGGAAATAATTGCATAACATTTTCACAACTAAAAAATGACATAATTTTGATGTCAAAAAAAAAAAGACAATTTTTATTCTTACTTCCTTATTTTATTAGAATATAATATTTGATCACGTGTGTACAGAATGTTGTTCTTTGTCGTCGTAAAACAGTGGAAATTACTTTAGCAGCCATAATGTTGTTTTTGAATCATAGAAATCTTAGAAACTTGTTCAAAGTTCGGTGTGTGTGAATGAGAATGATTCTTTCACACGTCTCGATTCACAAACATATACACACACACACACACATATATATATATATATATATATATTTCTCTGTGTGTATGTATGTATATATATGTATGTATGTATATGTATGTATATGTATGTATGGATCTTATTGACTTCAAGTTAGGGATCTTTACTAAATTTTATAATTCATCTTTTTTTGTTATAATTTTTCCCTACCTATAGTAGAGAATTGTGTCAAGATGACAGTGTTAGAGATGATCATGAGACATTATTGCATTTATTCTGAATTTTATTCTTATTTTTTTGTGCTTGAACTATTTAGTGTATGTATTGTTTATGAAATTTTCTAGACGGTTTGAAAATGGATTTTATTCGAGTATCCTTGTTATGTTTTAGAATTTTTGAACTTAGAATGATTTTTCGGTTGTTTATTAAAATATTTGTTTGTATTGAAATCATGCCCCAATTCTGTCCCTTTTTTTAATCATATTTATATATATTAGGAATAAAGACTTAAGTTTAAATTCTATTTTGGGTCGTATCCATACCATATCATACTATATAACATTCAACCTTTTCAATATATATAGGCCATGCTATATCACATTCAATTCACGAAGCATATTATTGTAAAAAAAAAACTAAAATATTGTAGATTGTTGTATTTTAGGTAAAATTGACCTGATAAGGAAATTAAAGGCTAGAAATATATTGAGTAAACGTGTGGAATTACATCATGAATTAGGCTTAAAACACAAAGAAATTGAAGTGGAAATATGAGTTGGACATATTTTAAATGGGTTTGAAAACAAATCATATTATAAATGTAAATGTGTGTTTGTATCACCAATTACAGTGTAGTAAGTGGGCTAAGTCAGGGTGGTGAGGTGGTCACTACTACCAAATTTAACTTAATTACTTTAATACCATAAATTGCTTCTTCTTCTTCTTTTTTTTTTGTTTTTTTGGACAAAAAAATAAATTACTTTTGTAAAAACTACTTACTTTTGACTTTTTTTGTTAGCTCAAAAAAAAAAAAAAAAAAAAAAAAAAAAAAAACATATATATATATATATATATATATATATATATATTCACAAATTCTACATATAAAAATGTTGTTTCTTGATAGGGAAGTTGACATTTGTTTTGCAACTTGCTTTGTTCCATAGACCTTGGCACTCAAATGGAATCTTATTCGTCATTTGTTTTCTGACCACAAATTTGAGTTCATTTTTGTCATTAATATGAAAAAATTTCACAACATATATATGAAAAAAAATATTTGGAAGCGGAAAATTTAAACTTGTAATTTCATAATTATTAAGTTGTACATGATATTTTTAGAATTATGTTTCTTTTAAATATGAACATTAATTTGATTAAAGGTGGTATACTATTGATTTTATATTACTAGTAATTTATTTATAGTAGTGGTTATATATTTTCATACTTAACTATGCTTAATTCTTTTGAATATAAACATTAATTTTATTAAAGGTTGTATATTATTTTATCATCCAACAACAAATTATAATTTTAGTAAAAAAAAAATTGCATCACATACCCAAATATCTCATCTCTCTTCATCCCAATGAAGATTTTTTTGTTATCTCATCTCATCTTCTTATACTTTTAACAAATTTTTTTTTTCTCATCTATTTCATCTCCTTGTACAACATACAAAGTTTTTTTTACCGTCAACATCTTATCTCATCTATCTCATTTGTAATTAAACACTCTTTAAAGATGAAGTTTCCATTTGATTCTTATATTTTAAAATTAAACACTTATATGTTTGATATTTCAGTAATCTTTAATTTTTGTTTTTGAAATAATAAAACCCTTAAAAACATAAGGAAATGTAATTAAAATAGTAACTATACTAATTTTAAATTTCAATAAATTGATAATGTGGATATTTTAGTCTTGATATAAATTTATTTTAAAAATAAAATAAGTGGAATAAAAAAACTCAACAAACTCACCCGGACAAAAAAAACGAGTATTATTAAAATATTAGAGTTTAAAATGTTCAATTTTAAAACATACACATCTAAGTACTAAAAAAGTATTTTTCTCCAAAAAAAATTACTCATTTCATGATCCATTAATTTTGAGTAAAATCATTATCTAATATGATATCAAAATATATAAAGTTCAAATGATTATGATCTAAAAATTATAAACTTAAAAGAATCTTGAAAGCACGTTGAAAATAAGTATGAGTTTATTTCTATTATCATTCATTAATTAAGATGAAATTTTATAATTACTAATACGTCTCAACTTGTTTTTATTTTAATTCTAATTGAAATCATATAATCTTAAGTTTGGTGCAGCAAAGGCCACCGCCAAATATTTGTTATCTAACGCTTTCGATTCCAAAGTTGGCGCCGCTTATGCTTAATTCTAACACTAATCTTATTAATATTCCTTTCTAATTATTCCCCAAATCAAATTGGTTTTGCTAAAAATGAATTTATTACTTTATGTAAAGGGAGAGAGCTTCGAAATACAATGTAAAAAGTAAATGTAGATGATATTAGCATGATTCTAATATCATATGGATGAATCTACGATAACCTTAAAAATGTTTCCAATAATTCAAAACTCCCATAAAATGAACGTTTACATTGTCTCGTTTGTATTGTGATTGTAACCATTTGGCATTTCAAGAATGAATTGGTGGTGCCTTGAATATCTCGTTTGATGATAATCTATTTTAAGTCTATAATCACGGGTTTGATCTTAAAAATCGTATTTGGCTCTTATCTAGGTAGGTTTTGATCTCCTCCCCCTTCCTCAATTTCAAAAAAAAAAAAAAAAAAAAAAGGATGTACTTTTAAAACATAAATTGAAAGTGATTCTCAATCGTCATGAAATTGTCTAGTAGTCAAGAATATCATTAAATAAAGATGATGAATTTAATTCATGGTAACTATCTATTTAAAAAATCAATTTTAACTTTATTTTTTAAATATTATAGAGTAGGATAGTGCAGTACAAACAAAAAAAAATGTTGAAGATTAAAATATATTTTGTATTTTTCTAAAAAAAAAAAAAAGAAAAGGAAAGAAAATTGTATTCTTTTCGAATAAAAATAAAATGTGTATAGCCTAAAATTAATAAATAAAATTAACAGTAAGCTTCCAAATGATTTAATTTAAAGAACAATATGTTAGAATTCTATAATTTCTAGCAGCAATCTTCCAAATGATTTAAATTAAATGTTCATAAAGTAATGCTCTTCAAATCAAATCAAATCCAAAGTTGTTCAATTACGAATAATAAAACCTTGCCCGCTTTCAACTCACAAGATTTCGAATCAAATTAAATAGACAATTAAACATAAATGCTTCGATCTTGGCTTTGAAGGGTGGAATTTATTATATAATAAAAGCCAAAAAGGCTTTATTGAGTTTACAGATTTTGGTTACTAAAAAATATATTGTATTATTTATCTAAATTTCATTTAATAATATTTTCTTCCCATATAAACTGTCGTGTATATTATCTGATTCCATGCATTTGGACATCAAAACAACTGTCTGAAATTAGACCAAAAACGTGGAAATTTTGACTCAAAATACCATAATTTATGAAACCCACTTTCTTTCTTTCTTTCTTTTTTTTTTTTTTTTGAAGAAATTTATAAAACCCACTTTCAAAAGTGCTTAAAGAGAACATTATTATCAGCTAGAATTAACGTATGGAAAACTCTTAACTTTTAATTGCGTGATTTGTTCAAACATCAATACAAGTATACGAAAAAAAAAAGAAAAAAAAAAGAGAAATTTAATATTTGGGTAACAATCTTTTTTACCTACCTATCTTACAGCTTTGTTAATATGATATATTTACTTTGATGCATAAGTCTTTAAAATTTATTTTTTGTTTGACTTAAAATGTCTCATATAAAATATATTGAAACATAATATCTCGCATTTATATATACATCAATATCTTTTCTTTTTATTACCAATATGAAGTTTTGGTCGTATGCTCAAGAAATTTTCATTCGAACAAAATGATAAAGAGTCTTTGAAAGCTCACATTCATTTTGAGATACTTGCATATTCTATTCAAATTTTCAAAGGGACATGAAGTTGATAACATTTATTTTGAACAACAATCATCTTCATACCTTTATATTTTTATGATAATTTTTACTTTATGCGTTATAACAACGAACCCAAGAAGAAAACAAAAATAAAAATAAGTTTAATAGTAACAAATGATGCCTCCACATGTTTACATCCAATCTAATCTAGTAGTAAGCAATATGTCAAAAAAAAAAAAAAAAAAAAAAGTTATGTTTCGATGAATTTGTATAGGAAATAAGGATACAATACCTACAAGAAAAAGCACGAGTAATGTGGGTCGAGGCTTCTGTTGCCTACCTGTTTTGTTTTGATGTTTAGTCGAGTATATATTATGTTTTATTGGATAACGCTTTTAAAGCTCATATATGTTTGCGATCATAACAGTTGTTTTTGAATTGATGTCATGCCTTTAGTTTGTAACGTTACTGTTTCCATAAGCATAATTCATGATTCAATGTTTGGATTCAATTTCCTCTAGCTAGAGGAAGAGTATTAAGGGATGGATAGTGTTGAAGATATGCCTTAAATGCTTAAATGTCATGTGATTAGTAGTCGAGGGTCCGCATTATGTTGTGCGTTCCACGTGTGCTAACGCATCCGCATTCAGTTTTAATGCGTAAACTCGAATTAAACCCTAGCTGTATTATGACATTCATTCTGTATTCTGTATTGTTCGTTCTCCTTAATAAAACTCTGCTCCCTCTCTGCCCGTGGACTAGCTAACACAACGTTAGTGAACCACGTAAATTCCGTGCTGTTTTTTTTTTCTTCTCTCGCATTTTTCTTTATTCTCGTATTGATTGTTGATTGTCGTTTTCATAACAGATAGTGTATACCGATTTAAAGGATCGAACCCGTGACCGCAGAGTTGAATTCAACCAATCTAACAAGTCAATATGCCACCAGCATATTTTCAATATATATTTATGATTTAGATATTATAAGTTTGAATCTTTATAATTTCATATTATTAAACTAAAAAAAAAAAAACCTATTAAAAAACTAAAAAATAAATTAACTTGTTAAATTAAAACTCTAATAACTTTTGACTATACTTATCATAAAAAATAAATAATTAAATAATTAAAATTAAAATTAAAAAAAGACTTTTGACTATACATGTAGAATTTTTTTTTTTTTTTTTTTTTTTTTTCTATTTTTTAAGTAATCTTAAAAGCATGCATGTGCAACGCAAACAAAATCTCAGCAGAATCTGGCAGGTCTTTTAATTTGTGGGATTAATGAAATGATGTGGTTGTGTTTTTTATGGGACACAAGCCTAAAGTTGGATGGATCAATTTTGTTTCCTTTTTAAAATTTGTCAAATTTAACACTTTTTATACCTAACTCTTGGAATTACATGGGAAAAAAATATTTTTTTTTTTCTTGAAGAAATCGACTCCCACCATAATATTATAATTTATTCATAAT
>JBBMKA010086165.1:0-13749 GCA_037833695.1 Sechiopsis laciniata | reverse complement strand
TATATATATATATATATATATATATTTTATCAAGTGATAATGTATTTTAATGGCGAGCACAAACAAGAGAACCATTTTAAAACAACTACCCGAGACCACACATTCGGGAGGATTTTTTTTTTTAAAAAAATGTTGGAATCAGTGGAGGGCAAGGCCTGCCACCTTTTATACAAACGCGTCAGCCATAGAACAGCATTGGTGGTGGGTCGTGCTTGCCACCTATTAAGCAAACGCGCGCAATAAAACAGCATTGGTGGCGGGCGTGGTCCGCCACCTTTTATGCAAACGCGCACGGGTTTAGGTGGCTGGTGCAGCCCACCATCTGTTGTATGATCGCCATCAATTCGATGCAATGTCATTTACATTGGTGGAGGGCTAATGTCCGCCACTGTTTTTAAATAATGGGGGGCTTTGCCCGCCATCTTTACCTGTAATTCGACTAGTGGTAGTTGTTGTATACATAATACAAATGTTGAATATGCTCTAGCAAAACTTTAAAATTGTTTGTCTAATAGAAATTTATCAACAATATAATACCAAAAAAAAGTCTCAATAGATTCAAATATATTTCAATGTGAAATATAACAATGAAACTAGAAAAAAAAAAACTAAATAGTAGACATTAATTAATTAGGTTAATTGAGTTTATGAATAAATTGAGAAAAAATAGCACATGGGATGCATTATATATAGTGGCAGGCAATATCTAAGGGCGGTCGTTGGCCAGATTTGGATTTTTATGTTTGCTTTAAAATGATTTTAACCGCCCAAATATTCAGTTTCTTTTTCTTTTTTTTTTTCTTTTTTAAATAAAAATAAAAGAAAGGAATTAATCCATGTGATTGCCCTGCCTTAAAAAATTACTCTCAATAATCAAATATTATCATTTAGTCAAACCCCATTAATCACTTAATTAAATAGCTCGATTTCCATCCTTTCCTCAAATTGATTAACTAACATTTCAACCATAATAACTGAATTAAAAGAGAGAGCGTTGTGGGAGAAACACCAGCCCACATGGAAAGGCAGCTGAAAGTTATAATTGGAGAGATAGAAAATAATAATTATAATTTCTTAAGTAAGAGAAAATGAATGAGAATTTACTTAAATAACTATGTTTAAGGGGTTTATTACAACTATAATATTTAATTAAAGATTATCAATAAACTAATTGAATCTATCAACCAAGTGATTGAAGATTATGTGAGCAGAAAACTGATGGAAGGTTATCAATTGTTTTAATCATTTTATGGAAATCATTTATTTTTCTGTTATTTATGTAATTATTTTTTAAAAAATGTTATTAATAATATTTTTTAGTTTTAGTGTTTTTTTGTTATACATATAAATCTCCAAAATGAATTGAGATTTAGTCAAACATTAATATTAAACTCTATTTTTGGACAAACCAAGGTGCATATACATTTTTGAAACAAAGAATCCCATCTTGACCAAACATGTGATTTTATCTTAATTTAATTTGTTGTTATTAGAGTCATGAAATAATATAATAATATACAATTAATCAAATCAGACATGCTAAAAACTTATCGAGGATTAGGAAGAATGAGAAAGTAATTCAAATATGGATATGGTCGGTTTGGTAGTGTTATTGATTGTGGTTGTGATTATGACCGTTGATATACCTCTTTAAAAATATAACGAACCAACCTAATAATAGAATTAATTATAACTTTTTTAGTGCATTTCAATATTCGATTAGTTTTTCGTTATGGAAAATTCAATTATTAAACAATTAGAATATATAACTAACACTTCTTTCCTATTGTGCATTTTGACATTAAAAACTCTTTTTAGAGGGCTGTTATTGAATTCAATAAAAAATCTTCATAGATTTTTTTATTTTTTAATTTTTTGGTAGAATTCTTAAATTTATATTAAGAGAAAACTTGTTGATATTTGAATTTCAAGAATATATATTGTAGGTTGAGATATAAACAAAGTTGTTTTACATTGATGAGATAATAGGAAGAAAGTGATGACAACCATCTCTATTAGTATGAGATTTTTGGGTGAGGAAAAACTAAATAAATGTCTAAAATTAGAAAATATCTTAAGAGAATGTCTACCTTTTTTACTTTAAATAAATGTCTACTTTAAATTTTTTTCAAATAAATTATTAATCTGTAAAAATGATATGGACTATTATACCCCCAAATTTTATCTCTTTTTATTTTTCTAATTATTTAAATAATGATTTGTTGGTAACAAAATATCTTCATATTTAAAACAAAATCTTTTGACCAAAACCATAAAAAGTTGATGCTCTTATTTTTTTTTTTAAAATTTAATGATAGCCATATTAATAATATGAACATACTAAACTCACCTGCTGCCATATTGAATACATGCTTGTGCGATCGACTAGGTTTATTTACATGTATGGTTTCCCTTTTTTTTCATCTTCAGTTCCTGGTTATATACGCATGTGTACCAATACATACTACCATGATTTCAACCGGAACACATCAGTCACTATACACACCCATTTGCAAATCCATTGAACATCCATTGCACGTCTCTATCTCCTTGGCGATGTAGGTGTATGCTACTATGTAAGTTTACGTACATGTATTGTTCCCTCATTTTTGCATCTCTTGTTCCTGGTTATATATCCACGTGTACCAATACATACTGTCGTGATTTCAGCAGAATGCATCAGTTGTGTACACACTGTTTGCAACCCCATTAAATATCAATTCCATGCCTCTATTTTTTGTTATCAGTATGCCCTTCACTTTTTTATTCCCGTATCTGTAAAAAAAAAAAAAGACTAGACACTCGAACTTCCGTCCAATTCGAGACATGCAGTGATGATGGATAAAAGTTGAGATATTGTTGGATCCGTGGACGATGTTAACACATATTGTGTTTTCATTGGAATATACATTCGCATCGTCTCAAACTTTGTTAAAAGCAATAGTAATCGGCATTGCTTACAAAGAATCAAAGAAAAACTAACAAAACCTTGAGAATATCTTGGCTCAATGAAAGTGAGATCCAACAAAGACTCAAGAAATACCTCGGTGGCATCAATCTACAAGACAGAAAATCACGATAGAAAGTGGGAGTGGGAGTGAGATCAATCTACGACTGAAGAATGTGGCAAGTGTGAGATACAGTGCCGCAAAACGAATAAAAGGATAAAAAAAATAAAAAGGGCTGAGATTGAATGTTGAAGGATATAGATATTATTTATTTGATTCGAATAATTGATGGAGTATTTATTCAGAGTATAAAGAGCAAAAATAATTTAAAAAGTAAAAAAATAAAATATTGGTAGTTAGATATATTCCTTAAATCAAGGAGAGAGTTTCCAACGTATGTTTTTCTTTTTTATTCCTTAAATTAAGAGAGAGGGTTGACAATAGAGGTTTTATTTTGTTATATTTTTTTAATATTCAAAAATGTAAAATAGGGGCACTATGGGAATGTAAATATTATCCCTCTTCACCTAATTTTGATTTAGACAAGAATTTGAAGTCAAAAAACTGAGTAGACATTCTCTTAAGATAGTTTCTAATTTTAGACGTTTACTATTATTTCCGAATAAAAAAAGACATGAGGGCTATGTCTTAAGTAGACAATTGTTAACGGAGTGAAGTTAAAATAAATGGCCCATGTGGGCCCATTAGCTAATTCTCTTTTTTCCCTACTTCAGTCGCCAATGTCATACATAAAATGGGAGAAAAATTCCTGTCTTCTTGATTTGTGTGTATGAGTGCCGAGAGAAAATAAAAGTGAAAGAAAAAGTCAGTGCTTATTTTGTGTGTTGGTGCATAGTACCAACAAAAAAGGAATAGTGAATTATTTTGGTGAGTTGACCGTGCGATTCTGGTGCTAATATAATGTCTAATAACTAATTCAAAGCCAACTTATGCTAAGTGTAACTCGGAATCACTTACGCGCAAGTATACGCTGTCGGATATTGCAGCAAGTAATAAGTATATAAATTTTATCGATCCTATAGAGATTGATGCTAGAGTTAAAATTATTAGGATAAGAGTTATGCAGAAAAGTAAATCATGATTTGGATAAGTTGTTGTGATTTGTTTTGAAAATGAATGCGTAAATAAATATGATGCTAAGTCTAAAATAAATATGATGCAACGAGTATTGATAACTAACAGTCCTAAAAGATACTATGCGCGCGGAGCTAGTCAAAGAGATTCTTGCTTCCCTAACAAATAAGTACTTTTGAACTTAATGATTTATGGCAGAGCCAGCTTCCGCTACAAACTCCATACTAATAATAGGGCGATGCAAGCAATTAGTAAGGTTATTCCTAACACTTTAAACGATAAAAAGACTTCCACACAACCTAACGGGCATACTAGATCAACATGCAGTTCCTTCTTTCGAATTCACCGCACATGCGTGGGTAGCTAATCGAAGCATATATATAAAATAACATGTAGCAATGTAAAACTCAATGACCAACGCTCCTAGCATTCTTCTATTCATGAATAATTAACAAAAACTCCTACAGCGCAACCATAGAAATAAACATAAGATAGAGGTTAATCAGATGATTTTATTGTAACAACAAAATGTTTATAACTACAAGCTACTCCTAATAAAACAGTAAATGGAATTGATACTGATGTGAAGTGTGCAGTCCCCTTGTCATCAGTTTCCACGAATACCACCAGTGCTTCTTCCGGAGAATTGGCTCTGATCTTTAGATCAGATTTGACCATTCGACCAACTCTCTCGACTTAAGCCTTCCTACGAATATTTATAATGTTGAATACTTGGTTGAAAAGTTCGAATGAGCTGGAAAATCATCATTAATTCAGATCTCTTAATTTCCGCTAGAATTTCTTGATTTTCGTCGTCTTTTATTACCTCCTTGAATTTCTGCTTTGTTTCCTTGTTGACGTAATTTACCGAATGCAACTGCCATGTCAGCGTGTGAATCCTCAGTGAGTATTGCCATTTGCATTTCTTAACCCCTCCAGCATACCTTTTAGCATATTCCTACATTATACAAGCTTTAGTGCAAAGTATTCCATATTTATGCATTTTTCCCCTTTATTTCTAGAATAATGCAAACTAAAACAGCCTAAAATATGCTCTATTTGAGAGCTATCATGAGTACTCATGGTTGCTGCAA
The DNA here is from genome assembly GCA_037833695.1 of Sechiopsis laciniata. NCBI lineage: Eukaryota > Viridiplantae > Streptophyta > Magnoliopsida > Cucurbitales > Cucurbitaceae > Sechiopsis > Sechiopsis laciniata. The sequence goes on along the minus strand of JBBMKA010086165.1, from coordinate 8,612 downwards.
GAGAATTCTTTCTCCACTGAAGATTTTGATAACAAGTGTTGTAGAGTGATTCTTTGAGTCTTTTCCTTGAGTGAAAAGAGAGAAGTCATTCTTGTCAGCATTGTAAATTCTTGTTATTTTTCTCCATGAACCCTACCAATGCAGGTTTCACATGGACTATTGGGTGAACTAGTATAAATATGGTCTCAATTTATCTTTTCTTAAACTTGATTGATCTATTGTTTTTTTTTTTTTTTTTTTTGCTTGGAAGTTAAGGTTTGTTTACCTATACTTTTAAGCTTGTCGCTTTAAATGGGTAATTCTATAAAGTAATTTGAAACTCAAACTTGATATGGGAAAGGCAAGAATATATTTTGGTCCGATTTGTTGTAAATTTGGATTGATTATATATTGTCGGCATTGTGTCAATTTTGCCTAAACAATTAGGATCAAAGCTTCAGGTTGTAGAACGATTACTAGAGGAGATGAAAATTTGGTTACTTTTATTGTAACATATTTTTGGTTTAGAAGAATCAGATATTGAATTATCTGTTTCAAAGGATTTGCATTTATTATTGGAAGGAAACCCAATGACATGGGAGAAGCAGAATGAAAAAAGTTGGACAAGAAGGTGTTAGGTACCATTTGGCTAACTTTACAAGGAATATGCAAAGCAGTGTTGCGAAGGTGACTATTATAGAAGAGTTGATGATAGTTTTGTCCAACATGTATGAAAAACTCTCGCTAAACAACAAAGTGTATCTGGCAACTCAATTTTAATTTGAAAATGGTTGAAGATACATCTATCATTGCCCATATTAATGAGTTAGACTTATAAATAAATAAATAAAGGTTAAAATACTAAAATGGTCCTCAGACTTTGAAGCAAGTTCTATTTTGTTCCTTGGACTATAAAAAATTCAAATTTAGTCCCAAACTATGAAAAAGGTTTAAAATTGGTCCTTGCCGTTAGAAATGTTTAATTCCCATTAAAAAAACGATGGACCATTCTCTCTCTTCAACTCTTCTCTCTACACTTCCCTCAATTCTTTCCCTATACTTCTCTCTGTTCTTAACCCTGAAGCTTGAAGATAAGGCTTGTTGGTGGAATCTAAGGAAGATGAAATGCAAGGTAAGGGAGTGATTGAAGAAGGGAAAATCAAATTTGGACTAAATTAAAGATTTCTAACGACAAGGACTTGAACAGCTAACTTGGGTTTCTTGAAATTTGCATCAAATTTCACCATCTTCGCAGGAAAGAAACGAAATCAACTGAAAACCCAATATGAAAATCGAAGGGAAAATCATAGGGGAAATCGAGATAGAACCAAAATTGAGTAAGTGGTTTGTGTTTTAAAGTTGGGCTTTTGATTTGATGAGAAAACTCAACCTCCCAATTTAGATTAGAGAGAAAATTGTACTCTCAACTCTTTTATTTTACTTAATTTTTCAGCTTCTTTTGTTTATGGGTTTTCTCTAATATGAGCTTAAATTGAATTAAGCTGAAATTCGGAGATATTATTTATTTCTAATTTGTTAATATGGATTTGTAGTGTTCAACTTCTCATCCTTAATTTAATGAATCGGGAGATATTTATAGAAGAAAAGCAAGAAGATGTTGATGAAAAGTTTGTGGCGGCGGAGCTGGTACTATTGTAGCTATCTAAATGTAAAAAAATGGTGGTCAGAGTCCATGAAGATAGAGATTTCTCAGCCGTGAATTGCGAAGGGTTTCAAACATTAGGATTGAATTGAAGGGAGAAAATGGGTTTTGTGTGTTTCTTTTTCAAAAATTGCAAAAGAGAAATGAGGGAGGTGTGGAGAGAAGAGTTGAAGAGAGAGAATGATCCACAATATGTTCCTTTTTAACGGGAATTAAACATTTCTAATGGCAAGGACTAATTTTAAACCTTTTTCATAATTGGGGGACTAAATTTAGACTTTTGATATTCCAAGGACCAAAATAGAACTTCCTTCAAAGTCTAGGGACCATTTTAGTATTTTAATCATAAATAAACTAGTTGTTTTTACTTAGATTTCACTGATGAAGTAAATGGAAATTTGTTGTTGAGATCTTTACCTGATAGTGGGAAACTATGAAAGCTCCAATTTTAAATTCATGTGGATAAGAGAAATTGAAGTTTTCACAAGTTAGAAATTCTACCATTGCATAAGAGATTCACATAAATGACTCAGGTGTTGCTTCTACTTCTGGTTTAGTGTTGAATATGGATAAAGGTAAGAGTAATAACGGAAGTTAAGGGAATCGAGGTAAATTGAGAAAAACAATAGAAGTAAGTCTAGGAATGGTATATTTGAGTGCTGGAACTATGGTAAGATTGGACAGCTAAGAAAGAACTGTAAGGCCCCAAAGAAAACTGAGAGGGAAGAAACTAATGTAAGTGTTGTTGCTAATGAGGAACAAGATGCTCTAGTAATGGCATTGGAATGTGCTCATGAAGCATGGGTGATAGATTAAGGTGTGTTGTTTCATACTACATGTCAACGTGACATTCTTAATAATTATGTTGCAGAAAATTATGAAAAGATGTACCTAGCTGATAAAGAGCCTTTAGACATCATTGAGATCAATAACGTGAAATTAAAAATGGCAAGTGATTCAACTTGAAAATTTTGCAAGGCATGTGACGTTAAAAATATGATGAAGAATTTGATTTCTGTAGGACAATTAAAAAGTAATGGATATAATACATGCTTTGACCAAGGAAACTAGAAGGTTATAAAAGGTGTCATTGATAATTACTCTAGGAAATAAGTCAAGAACTTTGTATGTTAACAACAATGACAAAGACATGGTGGTTGTTGTAGACTATTCAAGTTAGACTAATGTGTGTCACAACAGGTTGTGTCATATGGTGAAAAAGGTATGAAAATTCTTCACTATGCAGGAAATTTACAAAGACTGAAAGCAGTTGAACACAAGTTGTGTGAGAACTATGTCTTGGAGAAGCAGAAAAATGTTAGTTTCTCAAAGACATGAGAAAATTTAAAACCAATAAGGTTAAAGTTAGTTCACAGTGATGTGTGAGGTCTTTAGAAGTATCTTCCATTGGTCGTTCCAAATACTACATAACCTTCATAGATGACTCAAGCAGGAAGGCATGGACTTATTTCCTAAAATATAAATCTGATATATTTTTCGTTTTCAAAACTTGAAAGATTATGGTTGAGAATGAATGGTCTGAAAGTCACGAGCTTGAGGTCAGATAATGACATTAAATATGTCAGTGGAGAGTTTAAACGGTATTGTGTAGACAATGGTATTGTGATGGTAAAGACTTTTCCATGGACACCACAATAGAATGGTGTGGCATAGAGAGTGAATAGAACACTAAATGAGTGTGCCAAGAGCATGAGATTACATGTAGGATTGTCTAAGATGTTCTGGGTTGAGGCAATCAACACGACGACCTATCTGATAATTAAATACGAGCTCGACAATACCACTAGACATCAAGTTGCCTAAAGAAGTATGGAGAGGTAAACCTACTCATCTAAAGGTTTGTGGTTGTTTGTCTTACCTTCACATTGATGTTGCAGACAAGAGTAAGCTTGATGCTAAATCTAAAAAATATGATTTTATTAGATATGGTGAAGCTGAAATGAGCTACAAGGTTTGAGATGACCAAAACGAGAAGATAGTCAAAAGTAGAAATATGATCTTCAATTATGTAGTTTTGTATAGAAATAGAACAACAGTTGATTCAAAGACAGATGAAAATAAAGAAGAGAAAACTTAGTATATAAGTCTTCCTTATGCTGAGACTATAACAACAAAAATTGAAGATCAAAATGTAGTTACTTTAGAGGAATCAATTGTGAAAAGTGAGAAACAATTGTGGAAACTGAGGTCTCATTTGATAACGTTCTCATTTCCTGTTTCTTGTTTCTCGTTTCTTGTTTCTTGTTTAAGAAGAAGTAGAAATATATACATATTTGATAACTGTTCTTGTTTCTTGTTTTTTGAAAAATAAGAAACAGAAAAAAAAAAGTGTTTGATAATTGTTTCTTGTTTCTTGTTTATTTATATTTTGTTTTCTTTTTTAGTTTAAATAAAATTAGTATGTAAATATAAAAAATATATTTTAAATTAAATAACACAAATTTAATTGGTACAAAAATATAATAAATAAATACATAAGCCTCAATGTTGTCTCTAAAAAGTATAAAATATAAATGGTAACAAATATAACAAAATTAATTGGTAGAATAGAACTTGAATTAAAACCGAAAACATAACAAAAACCAATAAAATTAAATTATCAAACATATCCCTTAACCATAGGGTTTGTGTCAAACATGCCCTTGAACTCTAAAAAGTTTCAAAAATACCGTTAAATTTTTAAAAATATATATTTAAAAAATAGAACTGCTGTTAATTTTCAATAGAAATTGTTAAAGTTTTTTTTCAAAAATATTTTTGAACTTTAAAAAAGTTCCGAATCTTAAAAATATATATATATAAAAAGAAAAATCTTTATCAATAATTTTTTTTATGAATACATTAAAATTATGTTTCAAATACCTTAAAATCACAAGAATATAAAATTAATAAGATTTTTTTAAAATAAAAGAAATAATGAGAGTTAATATACTATAAACATTTAAAATGTCATCGTAGCAAACTAAATTGATTAAGTTGTAGAAATTTAAAATTCATAATTATAATCTTTCTTCATAACTTTTCAGAGACAAAAAAAGAAAAAAAATAAAATAAAATAAAACTTGTTACAAGATGAATTGAAAAACATGAATAGCTAGCCGTGGAATAAATTTTACCTTGAATTATGTAAATAATTCAGCTATCCAAATATTTTAATTTAACGTTAAACTTTAAAGCTGAAAATTAAATTGTCATAGCATTTATATCAATTTCAAATTAGATTGTTCATCATTCCATTAATATTAACGTTAGAATTTAAATATTATTTTTAACTCTATGATTATATTTAAACTTCTAAAAAAAATTTAATCAATTTTTAATATGACATTAAACTTAAAAATTTAATATAAGTTACACTATATAACAAAAAAAAAAAAAAAGAAAGATAGTTATTCAAAAAAAAAAAAAAAAAAGATAGTTTGAACTAACACAACAAAATTTCACATTTACAAGAAAGTAAGCATAACAAAATTTCATTAACACTCATATACAAAACTTGAATTAGAATTGAAAACTCAACAAAATACATGTTTATTTTCTGCACATCACTAACAAAAAGGAACAAATTATTTCTAACGAAAAAGCATTCCGGCAAAAAGGTTGCTCTCTGTTCCTTTTTTCCATTTCTAAATCGGCATAACAGTAGGTGGAATTCCATTATATATATATTTTATGATTTTTAAGTATTATTTGGACGGCAAGGGTTTAGAGATGTAGATGTCGGCGTTGAGGAGGAGATCTCAAGGAAACCCTTGAAAATAGTAAAACAGAATACTGCAAAAAAAGAAACGCTAAAAACCTCTTTTAAGAGTTTCTCTTTTTCTCTTACTATTTCTAGAAACGTTTCTTTAAATTTAGAAATAAGGTACAAAAACGATTATCAAACAAGTCTGTTTCTAAAAATTGAAAAACAGAAACAGAAACAAGAAACAAGAAACGGGAACGTTATCAAACAAGGCATAACCAATTGTTGAACGCGAGGAAGTTCAGAGAATGCTATCTTTAGCACTTAGAACTATTAGACCACCACAAACGTATTCTCCTTCTCCTAATTATATATTATTGACTGACGAACCTGAATATTATGATGAGGTAATTCAAGTAGAAGATTATATCAAGTAGAAGTTGGCCATGAAATATGAGATGGATTCTCTTATGAAGAATCATACATCAACTAATTGTTTTACCTAGAGGTAAGAAAACTTTGCAGAACAAATGAGTTTATAGAATTTTCAAGAACGTGATGGTAGCAAGAGATACAAAGCAAGGTTTGAAGTCAAAGGCTTGCAACAAAAGATATTTATTGACTTAGATGAAATATTTTCTAATGTAGTTAAATTGATGACTATTAGAACTCTAGTGTCGATAATGGTTGAAGAAGATTTGCTCCTTAAACAGATGGATTTAAAGACAACTTTATATAGATGGATTTAAACAGATGGTAGAAAGAAGATTTATTCCATAAACTTCAAAATGTCCATATAGTCTCAAACATGCTCTCGGATAGTAGTACAAGAATTTTGATAGTTTTATATCTAACAACAGGTTTCATAGATGTCAGCCACAACATTGTTGCTACATAAGGTCTCATGGTAACTCGTATGTTATTTTACTGTTACATATTGATGGTATGTTAATAGAAGGTGCAAAAAAATAAGAATTCTTGAGATAAAAAGTGAATTGTCTTCAGATTTGATATGAAAGATTTAGAAACTGCCAAAAAATATTAGGAATGAATATTGAAAGAAAAGATGGTATATTGACTTTGTCACAAGAAAAGTATGTGACAAAAAGTGTCAAAGAGATTTAACATGGAAAATGCAAAACTTGTGAATACTCTTTTAGCTTCTCATTTTAAATTATCTAAGACGCAACCACCCACTACAAAGCAAGACATAAACTATATGGCTAGAGTGTCATATGCTTCAACTTTAGGTAGCCTGATGCATGTCATAGTTTACACAAGACTATACAATGCACATGCAGGAGAGTTATCAATAAACAGATGAGTAATCTTGGAAAACAACATTGGGATGCAGTGAAGTGAATTTTTAGATACATGAGAGAGACACTGATTATGCTCTGCATTTTATATAGTCAAATTTTAAACTATAAGGTTATGTTGATGCAGATATGATAGGTGATACAGATGACATGAAAAGTACTATTGAGTATATTTGTTACTTTGGGTAATACAATACTTAGTTGGGTTTCGAGATTGTAGAATATAATAGCTCCTTCTCCTATAGAAGCTGAGTATGTTGTAGTTACTGAGGAAAGTAAAGAAATGATATGACTTCAATCATTTCTGAAACTAGGTAGGACTTTGCATTAGGACTTTGCATTGTGATAGACACAATGCTATTCATTTAGAAAGAATCTAGTGTTTTATTTGAGAACAAAACATGTAACGGCCCAGTTTTTCATTCAGGTTCCCCAGGTTTGTTTGTTCGATTGTTCAGTTGGGCCGTTAGGGCCGTTTGAGCCTCTAGGGGGCATTTTGGTAATTTTGGATTCAGGGGTAGTCTCATAATTATCCAGAGTTTCGAGACCTTTCTGTTAGTTGCTGAGTTTGGGTTTCCATTCGGTTTCAGATTTTCAGAGTTAGTGTTGCTGTTTGAGGAGTTGGAGGCTCTTTTGGTTAAAAAGGGAAAAAGAAAGAAAAAGGTGTCTTCACTAGGATTCGAAGCTGGAACCCCTCGAGGACACGTGTCACAATCCCGTGGAGCCCTTCTTATTTTTCGGAGAGTTTAAATACCTAAAAGAAGCAGCATTCCTCCAATTCATGCATTTTCTTCTTCCAATCTCCTTCTGTAAAGGCCTAGTTTTCCCTTCCGGTTCTCCAGGTTTTTCGGTTGGGCCGTTAGGGTAGTTTGGACCTCTAGGGGCATTTTGGTAATTTTGCCCTCGAGGGTAGTCTCGTAATTAATCAAGGTTTCAAGACGGTTTTGTAATTTGCTAAGTTTGAGTTTACTTCGATTTCAGGTTTCCAGGGTTGGAGTAGCTGTTGGAGAAGTTCGGAGCCTTTTTTGATTAATTGATAAAAAAGAAGAAAAATGGTGACTCTGCAGGGCTCGAACCCTGTTGGATGAGTTTGGGAAGGCTTGTTTAAAAGAAGAGAAAATAAGAGAAAAAGGTGTGTAAGTTGGGACTCGAAGCTCGGTGACCAGGGACACGTGTCAAAATCCTATCCTTCCCTCTCTTTTGGCCGAGACCTAGCCGCACCCACCTTTGCGATTCCTTCTCCAACTTTGCGAAATCTTCTTCTCCATTCTCTTCTCCTTGCCAAACACCATAGCCAAAGCTCTATCTCCAAGCTTCCTTCTCCCTTATCAAATTCATCTTCAGAATCCCCTAGCTTCATCTTCTTCTTGCAGCAAGCCTAACCAAAACCCTAATCTTCTCCTTCTCCATTGTCGAGGGCTTTTCCTTCTCTCACCTTGCCGCAAATCACTTCCCTCCTTAACCCCTTTGCCGAGATCACCATTGCAACACCTTGTTCTTATTGTTGTTGCCCCTAGTTGAGAGAACATCCTTGCTCTTGTTGCTCTACCCGAGAGCCTCCCACAACTCCATTACCGAAGCACCTTTGCAAGCATCCCCTTCTCTTGTTCTTGGTTGACCTAGCCGAGAACCCTTGCTCTTGTTGTTACCGAGAGGAGCTTGACAAGAACTAGCCTTGCTGCAAAGCCAAACCTAGCCGTGAACCCTTGTCCTTGCTTGCCTTGCTGAGAGGAACTTGCCAAGATCCAGCCTTCCCGCGAGCAAAACCCTAGCCAAGAGCACTCCTTGCATCAAGTCGAGCCAAGCAGCTGCCGAGACTTCATCCTGAGAGCCTTGCCAAGCCTTGTGTTGGCTTTGGGTAACCTTTTCCGAGCTCGTTGTTCTTATAGTTTAGCCTTTTAGTTAGTTGAGATATTAATTGTACTTGTTGTTTATTTGTCTAGGG
>JBBMKA010086143.1:0-13753 GCA_037833695.1 Sechiopsis laciniata | reverse complement strand
AAAAAAAAAAAAAAAAAAAAAAAAAAAAAAAAAAAAAAAAAATATATATATATATATATATATATATATATATATAATTTAAATTAGTGAAAAGACCTCAAATGCTACCTAAAGAGTATTACAATTCTATTTTGATGATATATACATATATTTTATAATTCAACATGGACGATAATAATTCAATTCTTGCATTTTAGAGGTATGCTCAATTTTTTTTTTTTTAGACGAGTAATAACTTGTTTGAATTTGGATTTGAAATGAATAATTATTTTGAGTAGTTAAAAGAAATGAATTATTTTGAATAGATAAAAATGAGTTAGTTTTGAGTAACATGAGTTCAATGATTAAAAATAGATAGTTATTTTTAGTAATAGAAATAACAAATGAGAAATTATTTTGGGGTGTGACAATGATGTGATTTTTGGAGAAATTAGCAAATATTTATCCTAAAACATCCATAAATTCAACCAACAAACACCCCATAAACTAGTACTAAACCGTAAACTTACACGCGTGCGCATATATATATATATATATAAAACTAAAAAATAGTAGGGCTGTGTTTGTTTTTTGGACATGACGAGTAGTTAATAACCACTCAACAACAACCCCTCGTTTGTTTTTTGTAGTAAATAACCACTCTTAACCCATCTTCAACCACTCTTTAACTACTCTTCAAACTCTCTATCAAATCTCTATTTTTTTTAATCAAATCTCACATTAAATCTCATCAAACATATCTTTTAATCTCGACTAACATCAATATTCAAATATTTTTCCAAAAGTAATTTTAACTCTATAAAAAAAATCAATAGTGCGTTGGTTTGGTTTATTGGTTATATTCCAATTTAATTTTACGTTGGAGGATTCAATCTTGAAAGAAATTATTTCATAAAAATTTATTAATTAATAATAATTCACTTTTTTTTTTAATAAAAAGTTATGAAAAATTAATTAAAAAAAAATTGTTAATAAAATATAATAATAAATTAACAATAAATACTAAATTTTAGCTTTAATATCTTTATAAATATTAAAATTTGACATTTAAAAGTAAAATAATCAAAATAAAACAAAATTGAAAGTAAATAGACTAAAATAACATTTTAGTTGTTTTTTTTTTTTTAAGTAGTTAATATTTTAAAAAATAGTTAAAACAATAAGCAAAGTTTAATAAAGTTAGACAAAGGAAAGAAAATTAAATAAATATTTTGAAGTTATGAATTTTTCTTTTTTTATTTTTGTGTTAGGAAACAAATATTTTAACTACTATATAATATATTTTGTTTGCTTAATAATGCCATTATATCCTACTATTTCCTATTTCCTTATTTTCTAGAACAATATATTTTTACAAGTTTCACGTAAATATATTTTTTACTACTCTCTTAATAATTGACATTTTAGCAATCTATTCAATGGTAAATTTAGTTCAAATTTTTAAAATTTACTACTGCTTGCATGATTCATGTTGTTAATATGTTTAGCAACAAAATATAAAATTAAAAGTTGATTAATAATTCAATACGATAGTTTTTTATTATCTTAGGGGTGTATATATGAGTCAATGAACTAAAATGTTATGAATTTGAATTCTTCAATTTGAATTATTATTCAACTAAAAAACATAAAAATGATTTTTAAGATTAGTTAACAATAATTGAGGTGAATAATTAAAATTCATAAATTTTTAATTATAAACTACTCCAACCACATTTTCAAAAATTAAAAAGGAAAAAAAAATGTATCAATTACTATTAACCTCAATCCTTAAATAAGTAGTTGATTTCTCCACTACTTTTAATTTCAATTCTCAAACGAGTAGATAACCACTTCTTTCTCCTCCACTCTTTTCTACAAAAAACAAACACACCCTAGGTTCAAATTCTTTATTTAAACTAAAATAAAAATAAAAAACTTTTGGCAAAATTAATTTTTCTTAAAAAAAAAAAAAAATGGAAGAAAGAAAAGAGAAAATAGCGATGTGGCATAAGAAATGATTTTTTGGCAGACGTGTCACCCAATAAAATCCAGTGGGAGATTAATCGAATGAATCCTTTTCCTTCCTCATTTTCTTTCACTCTCTCCGCTAATTCCGTCCACTTTCGATCTCTTTCGCCCATTGCATTCTTTACGGTTCTAAGAATCCAAAATCCAAAATCCAAAATCCAAAAACCCCCCATCCAAAACAATCTTCCCTCTTCAATTCCCCAACTGGGTTCAATTCAACTCAAATAACCCACTAAAACGATTTTCAAATTTCAATCCAATTTCCCCATTGCTATCGCTTCTTGCTTTTGCCAATTGCCATGGCCGACCACAAGAAACACCTTAAGGACTTGTTCCATACGATCGCTGATCCAGAAGAAGATTTTGATTTCTCAGCCATCGACGAGGCTACCCAGATATTGAATGCTTTGAAAATATCCAAAATCGCCCCCGCCTCCTCGTCGGAGTCCAGTACGACTCCGGTTGTGCCAGAAAAGTTCCGGTGCCCGATCTCCGGAGAGCTTATGCAAGATCCTGTTCTGTTGACGACTGGTCAGGTTAGATGATTTTCATTCTTTCTTTTTTTTGTCTGAAGTCTTTTGGGTTTTCTTTTTTTTTTTTGGAAAATGGTTTCTTTGTTTTTCTTGCAATTGGGGCTTGTAATTTTGTTGGGTTTAGCTGGGTTTTAGGAATTTTCGTTCATGTGAAGATTTTTTTGTGTTGCTACAAGGAATTTGTCTCTATGGGCTCTGTTTTGTTTGTTTTCTATTGTGTTTTTCTAAAACAATTTTGTTGGTTCTGATGTTTTGTGTTAATCATTTTAAAAAGAAATGATGATTCATTGCTCCTATAGCATTCAATTTCGAATTTTAATTGTTACAGTTCTTTGTTGTTTCCTTATTGCAATAATCTCTTGAATTCTCATTATCCTTTTTTCTTACTTTCTTTTATGTGAAAAAAGATGTTGAATATACAGAATTTTATTGTTCAAACTCATAATTGTAGTTTATGGGGGTATTGTATTAATTTTGTGGGGAATGTCTTATGAATATGTATAAAGTATCAAATGTACCATAATGCATTGTCTAAGTTCTTGATGTTATTCATAAGAAGTTTTTTGTATTTTTTTGAGTTGTGCTTAAGGTTCTTGAATCATGGATTTGAATTGCAGACATACGATCGGTCCTACATCGAAAAGTGGTTTCATAAAGGGCACAATACATGTCCTCGGACCAAGGAAATTCTCTTCGATGTGACTCTTACTCCAAATCGTCTTCTTCGGTTGATGATCGTGCAATGGTGCTTGGATAACAATTTGGAGATTCCAAAGCTTACTTACGAGCAAGAGATCTCCCATGTCAATGCATCTCATTTGAATGAATTGCTTAACAAGTTGTTGTCTTCGTCTCTATCGGATCAAAAAGTAGCTGCAATGGAGTTGAGAGAGATAACGAGAACGAACCACGAGTTTCGAGCCCTTTTCGCAAAGGTCCCTGACTCCATTGAGAGATTATTGTATCCTACAAGCAATCAATATCATCCTGATCTTCAAGCGGATTTGGTTACCACTCTTCACAATATCTCAATTCATGATGAGAACAAGAAGCATGTAGTGGAGAACCCGTTCGCACTTCCTATGTTGATCCAATCTTTACAATACGCAAGCTTCGAGACGCAAGCGAATGCAGCTGCAACAATTTTCTCATTATGTTTTCACGAGGCGAATAAGATTGTCATTGGAAATGCAGGTGCTCTCAAACATCTGATTGTACTTTTAGACGTAGGTCATCCTGGAGTGATAAGAGATGCAGCTTTAGCAATCCTCAAACTTTGTACTGCAACCGAGAACAAAAAGAAGGCAGTTTGCAATGGAGCAGTCAGTTCCATTCTACAACAAATCAGTCATGGTGTATTCGTCGATGAATTGATTCTGATACTTGATCTTCTTTCTAACGATCGGAAGGCTATTGACGAAATGTGCAAGCTCAACACCGTGTCATGTATGCTGAGAATCCTAAGAAAAACGGCCTCCCATTGCATCAAAGAGAAATGCGCGTCGATATTGTATTCAATCTGCAGAACTGATCGAAGCAAATTGAAAGAGATTCGGGACGACGAAAATGCAAATGGTACGATCTTGGAACTTTCCCAGATTGGAAATTCGAGGGCAAAGAGAAAGGCTATCGGCATACTCGAATTGCTGGAAAGAACTAGTTCAATAACTAACACTGCTTAATGAAAATAGGTCAAATTCTTTTACACCAACTAGCCTGTGTATAGATATAGATATAACTAGTGTTTTGCAATACAAAAAGTTGCAATATTAAAAAGGAATTGTTGATATAGGAATTTTTTGTTCAACAAAAGTGATAAATGAGAATACAGGTACAACATTTTTTTTCCAAAGTTTGCATCCAAAAATTTGGTTTTTTTTAGTAAAAAATTTGAATTCATGACGTTTTTATTAGGAAAAAATGAATCGATGATGTTTAGTTTAAAATAGATATGATTATTATTTATTTATTTATTTTATGCACACACTTTATAATAAAGGAAATAAAATGTATTGGTGATGTTTGGTTTGAGAAGGATAGAAAAGTGAAGAATTGTTTTTGGGTTCCAAAAAGTGATTGACTGACCAACTGATTTCTAAAACATAATTTGAACTTAAAGATAAACAACTTTAGTCCATTTATGTGGGTCTTCTATTCTTGTCTTCACATGTCGGCACTCGCTTTGTTTTTCTTTTTGCTTTCCAACTTGGAATTTATTTTTTTCATTTTATAACAAGCTCCACAAAATATCACTATCTCAAAATGTCTTTGGATAAATTATATGACTTCATTTTTATTTGATTCTTAAATTTTGAAATCTAAGTTTCAGTTTTGATTGTTAACTGTTAAATTTGATTTTTAATATGTTTGAAATTGATTTTTTATTGGTTCCTAAGAATTTTTTTTTTAAAAATAGATATTAACAAAAGCTGGTCAACATATTTTTAACTACTGGATCATTCGTTAAAGTTGAATATTTGGAGACCAGACATTTCATTTTTGAAGCATTGAGGACCAATTAGAAACTTAATAGAAATGAAAGGACCAAAATGGTTAGTTTGAAGAACTAAGTATCAACTGCAAACTAAATTGAACACTCAAGGAATATTTTAATCGGTTGAATTATATAGTCAAGATATATCAACATAAACATAGCTCAACCAATATATCATGAATCAAAAATTTCAATCACTCATCTCACATACTATTGAAGAGAGAAAAAGTAGATCAATAAATTGACACTTCTTATCATTTGACATGTTATAGAAACTGTTGAGATATGCCTTGAATGCATCAATGTCCTGCGATTAGTAGTCGGGGGTCTTGTTGCCCGGTCAGCGAGTGGGGGTGAGGGGAGCCTGTTGCAAAAATGCATTCCGCATTCGCATGCATAAATGCATCTACATTCGCATGCGTAAATACATCTACATTCACCTAGCGCATCCTTCGTGCAAACGCATCTCGCATTGCTGCAATGCGTGATGCATATGTTTACGCATCAGCATTCTGGTTAATGCTTACGCATTCTATAAATAAGGTTTAATGAGAGTGCATATATAAACTCAACTTAAACCCTAGCCGTATTATGATGTTCATTCTGTAACTCTATAATTCGTTCTCCTTAATAAAACATCGCCCCTCTTTTCCCGTGGACTAGCTAACACTACGTTAGTGAACCACGTAAATTTCTATGTTTGTTCTTCTCTCGCATTTTTTCTCTATCTGTGTTTTACGATTTTTTATTGTCGTTTTCATAATAATCTGGTATCAGAGTCTAAAGTTCGAATTTTTCGCAACTGTTATTTTTCAGCAATCGTTTTTGAAGATGTCTAGCGTTAATGTGAAAGTCAAAAAATTTACCGGAGGGAGTAGTTTCCGTTTATGGCAGATTAAGATACGCGTTTTGCTACAGCAGCAAGGTCTGTGGAAGCCTCTTATCGCCAAGTGGAAGGATGCAAAATGGGACGAAGATGAGGAGTGATGAGCCTTGAAGAAAAGGCGCATTCGATTATCATGCTCTGTCTTACTAATGATGTCATCGTTGAAGTCGCAGATCAAGTAAAGGCTTCTGGTTTGTGGTTGAAGCTCGAAAGTTTGTATATGACGAAAACTTTAATCAAGAAGTTGCTTCTGAAGCAACGATTATTCAACCTCCATATGTCTGAAGGTATGCTTCTGAAAGATATCTAGATAGGTTAAATACGATATTAATGGATCTACGTAATATCGAAGTTAAGATAGATGATGAAGATGTCGCTTTAATTCTGTTGGTATCGTTGCTGCTGTCATATGAGAATTTCGTCGATTCATTTATTTTTTGCAAGGATACGTTGTCTCTAGATGAAGTAAAGAATGCTTTACTTACTAGAGAGGACCACCAGAGGGTCTCTGGTACAACAGAAGATGGAGCGTCTGGTTTGGTTGCAACAGGAAGCAAAGGTCGAAAGTCTGGAAAGAAGAAGTCGAAGGAATCTGCACCAAGTTCTAAAGGCTCAAAGACGTATAATTCCAGGGCTAATGACACTTACGCTTACTACAAGAAAAAAGGACATTGGAAGCGTGATTGTCCTCGCAGTAACAGTTATCAACTTGATAAAAAGGATGGTTCAGTAGCCGTCGCTGAGGTCGGTGGCCGCTCAGAAGAAGATCTGGCCCTAGTTGAAAATGATCACACTTTTTCTAAAGGTGTGTGGGTCCTCAATTCAGGTGCTTTGTATCACATGGGTCCGAACAGGAAGTATTTTTAACGTATGAGTCGATTGATGGTGGTAATGTATCAATGCCAAACAGTTCAATCTGCAAAGTAGTTGGGATTGGCTCAATTAGGATACGAACGCACGGCGAGTTATTCTACATTTTGAATGATGTAAGGCATATTCCATCAATGACCAAGAGTTTGATATCTCTCAGTCCACTGTACAACAAAGGTTTCAGTTTCAAAGGTGAAGATGGAGTCATGTATGTTTGCAAGGATTCAAGGGTAGTTCTAAAAGGTACAAAACGTGGAACTCTGTATTTTCTAGCAGATTCAACGTTGACTGGTTTTGCTGTAGTGGCATCATCTGCAGTTCAGAAAGAGGACATGACTAAGTTATGACACATGAGACTTGGTGACATGAGTGAAAGGGGGATGTAGGTTCTGTTGAAGAGAGAACTCTATGTGGACACAAAGTGCAAGATTTATAATTTTGTGAACACTGTGTATTTGGGAAACAGCGCCGCAGCAAGTTTCCAATGGGAGTACACTATACTAAGGTTACACTTGATTATATCCATGCTGATTGTTGGGGTCCTTCTCAAGTTGGATCAGTTGAAGGTAGCAGGTATTTTTTGTCTATTATTGATGATTTTTCAAGAATGACATTGATTTTCATGATGAAACAAAAAAGTGAAGCCTTTAAGAATTTCAAACAGTGGAAGGTTCTGGTGGAAAATCAAACAGGGAAGAAGGTCAAGAGACTGCGAACTGATAACGGCCTTGAATTTTACAGTTCTAAGTTTAATGAATTATGTAAAAATGAAGTAATTGTTCGACATCATACTATCAGGCACACTCCTCAATAGAATGGGGTAGTAGAATGTATGAACCGAACTTTATTGGAGAGAGCAAGACGCATGTTCTCTAATGCTGGGTTAACTAGAAGATTCTGGGCAGAAGTAGTGAATACAGCATGCTACTTGATTAACCGTGGGCCTCATATAAGTATTGACTGTAAAATACCATACGAGGTATGGTCTGGTAAGTGTGCAGATTACTCTTTGTTAAAAGCTTTTTACTGTAATGTTTACTATCATGTCAATGAGGGAAAGTTAGAGCCTAGAGCCAAGAAGGGCATTTTTGTAGGTTTCGATAATGGAGTTAAGGGATAGCGAGTATGGTCTCCTTTTAAGAACAGAGTTATCCTCAACTGAAATGTTACTTTTGATGAGAAATTTGTATTTAATTTCGTTGTGAAGTTCACGGTTGCAGGAAAAAATTAATGGTGTTGATAAAAAAATGAAGCTGAAATTTAGTTCAGACAGAGATGAATTACAGCACCAAGGTGGAGAATTGGATCAACATGTCACTACAGATGAGTCAGATATGCCTACTGATCAGTCAAGTTTGCTTGATCAGCCAGATACTACTACAGAAAATGATACCACTGGTCAATCTTCTAGTATGGAAATCAGAAATCCAAGTATAGCTCTTAATAGAGCTAGAAGAACTGATGTTCGAGCGCTAGTCAGATATAGTTTTGAGGATATGGTTGCTTATGCACTGCAGGTCACTGAAGAGGTGGACACTTATGAACCTTCTACTTATGAAGAAGTCATTTCGTGTAGTGAGTCAGAAAAGTGGCTTGCTGCGTGATGAAATGGAGTCTCTAGATAAGAATCAAACCTGGGAGTTGGTCAAACGACCCAAGGAAAGGAAGATTGTGACTTGCAATTGGGTTTTCAAGAAAAATGAAGGAATATTGCCTATAGAAGGGTTAGAGTATAAAGCTCGTATAGTTGCAAGAGAGTTCACTCAAAGGGAGGGTGTTGACTATAATGAGATATTCTCACCAATAGTCAGGCACACTTCTATCAGGGTGCTACTAGCTATGGTAGTACATCAAAATTTATAACTTGAGCAACTAGATGTGAAGACAGCATTTCTACATGGAGAGTTGGATGAAGAGATTTATATGACCCAACTAGAGAGATTCCATTATCCTGGAAAAGAAGACTATGTTTACATGTTGAAGAAGCCTTTGTATGGACTGAAGCAATCTCCAAGGCAATAGTACAAAAGGTTTGACAACTTTATGATTGAGATCGGCTACAACAAAAGTTTATATAATTGTTGTGTGTACACGACAAGTGTAAAGATGGTTCGATCATCTATCTGGTTTTATATGTAGATGATATGCCCATAGCTGCTAAGTTGAAATTTGATATTTAGAGGTTGAAAGATCTACTGAGTACTGAGTTTGAAATGAAATATATGGGTGCTACTCAGAAAATCTTGGGTATAGAGATTTATAGAGAAAAAGAAAAGAAGAAGCTCTTCTTGTCGCAGAAGGGTTATATTCAAAAAATTTTGTCAAGGTTTCGCATGTCATCAGCAAAACCTATAGATACCCCAAGTGCTGCTAATATTCAGTTATCCTCAGAATTTACACCGCAATCTGAAGCTGAGAAGGAATCCATGTCCCACGTTCCTTATGCTAGTGCAGTTGGTAGCTTAATGTATGCTATGGTGTGCACTAGACCTGACCTCACCCATGCTATTAGTATTGTCAGTCAGTATATGGATCAACCTAGAAAATAACACTAGCAAGCTATGAATAGAATTTTTCGTTACCTTAAAGGTACATCTGATGTTGGTCTTGTTTATGGGAATGAGACGCAATGCTTAGTGACGGGTTTTTCTGACTCTGACTATGCTGGGGATGTTGATAGTAGAAGATCAATGACTGGTTAGATTTTTACTTTGGGTGGTTCTGTTGTGAGTTGGAAGGCTACTTTGTAGCCTACAGTGACTTTATCTACAACTGAGGCAGAGTATATGGCTTTGATAGAAGCTACTAAAAAGGAATCTAGTTGAAAGGACTAGTCGGTAATCTTGGTTTGCATCATGATCGCATAGTAGTGTACTGTGATAGTTTGAGTGCTATATGCCTTGCGAAGGATTAGGTTCATCATGAAAGAACTAAGCACATAGATGTGCGATATCATTTTCTGCGAAATGAGAAAATGATAAAGGTTCTGAAAGTGGGCACAGCTGATAATCCTGCTGATATGTTTACCAAGGAAGTGCCGCATGGCAAGTTTCAGCATTGTCTAGACTTGCTGAATGTTTATAGTTGCTGAGGTCTCTAGGGGACCATTTAAGGCAGAGAGAAGCATCTGAGTTTGTTGTGCATCTAGTATACATCTGTTTTGGTATTCATCTGAATCTAATATACTTCTGAATCTGGAATACATCTGAGTCTGGTATGCATTTGGCATACATCTAGTATACTACTGGTACAATCTGTTGCATCTGAAGGAGAATTCAAGTCAAGGTGGAGATTTGTTGAGATATGCCTTGAACGTGTTTAGTAGTCGGAGGTCTCGCATTCCGCATTTGCATGTGTAAATGCATCTGCATTCGCCTAGCGCATCCCGCGTGCAAATGCATTGCAGCAATGCATGCTGCATGTGTTTACGCATAGCATTCTGTTTAATACTTACGCATTCTGTAAATAGGGTTTAATGAGAGTGCATATATAAACTCCCTAGCCGTATTATGATGTTCATTCTGTAACTTTAAAATTCGTTCTCCTTAATAAAACATCCACCCCTCTCTACCCGTGGACTAGCACTACGTTAGTGAACCACGTAAATTTCTGTGTTTGTTCTTCTCTCACATTTTTTCTTTATCTTCATTTTACGATTGTTGATTGTCGTTTTCATAACAAAAATATCGATTAAGTTCACACATCTATGAGTGTATAAAACAATCGTAACTCATATTACTTAACTCAAACCGTAAATGTTTGATTATATTATAATTTTTATAAGTTACGTGGTTTTTGAGTTGGTCAATTTTTTACTCAGTTCAACCTAATCCAATTTATAAGATAGATACTTCCACTAGGGAGTATACAATAACAAAATAAGTAATTTGGATACGAGTTTAATATCACGTAATTTGTTTTCCTTTTTTTTTAATAGATTTATGGATTATATGTTGAGTCATAAAGAGAAGAAGAAAGAAATACGAACTCATAACTCAATATTCTAATCCAACCGAAAAATATATGTGAGTTTGGTTGGATTAGATTAGGTTTCTTTAAAACATAGAGTTTTACGAGTTTGCATATTGATGGGAAATTATTAAATGTATGGGATTGGAAACATTAGGGTGTAAGAAATTGACTTTGGGACCATGTATATGGGTATGTACTTTAAATAAAATTTGATAACTACCTTCCAATTTGCTACTTTGGTCCCCGAGTGCTTTTATTGGATGGGTATCACTTATTAGAGGATGGATGTTTTAGAGAGAAGACGAAGGGTCATTACAAAACATATACGAAATTAGAAAAATTAACAAAATGAAATAAACATCTAAAATCTACCTTTTTCATATTTTTGTTAAACTAAAATGTAGAGTTTTTTAAAAAAAAATTCAACAAAGTGTTGTTGAAATTTTAAGTGCCAAATTGTAACAAAGAATACAAAATACACAGAGCCAATTTTTGTTGATAACTCTAAATAATAGAATTATTTAGACATTATTTCTAACGCATTCTTACACTGTAATTAAGAAATATAAACATTTTAGGTAGAATTGCTATTAGAAAATAAGAGATGCATGAAAGTTTCGCATGAAAAGTATAGCGCGCTAAAATGTCAAAACTAAAATTTATTATTTCTTTGAACAAAGCAAATTAGATTCAATAAGCCAAAAACGCGTTAAGAACTCAATGTTGTTAATGCAATATCTTTTAGTACAGGATTTGGGAACGTTTCGCGTCACACTGATTGAGGGATGCGCAAGACAACGCTTCAACAATATGCAAAAAAACAATTATCTATATGGATTTGGGAACACTTCGCGTCGCATTAAAAGAAAAACGCTCTGACTAAAAGAGAGGATATAAGGACACAATTATCACTAAGGGAAGAATAGCGAGAATATAGGAAGATCTTTTGTTCTCCATAAAGATATATGACAACTTTAAAGATTCTCCGAAGATTATACTTGTACCACAAAGAACGACAGACACCTATAAATATGTAAATGCTCGATGACAAATGGGTGCTAGCTTTATTGGGGTTACACTACTAATGGATTGTGAGGTGGTCGAGTTTAAGTCCTCGGCCTTTCGCATTCTCATGCATATCTACATTCTTAATTAAGACGCATGTTATTCAATAGTAAAAGAAGGAATAATTAATTTGATATGGCTTTCGATAAATGAAGATGCATTAATAATTATGGTGGTTGTTTAAATTAAGTAAGGGTCGATTGACAACCCAGTTGTAGCTCGCTTTTCGTTCACTTTGAGAAAGTGGGCGACAATGGATTAACCCAAGCATAATCTGTAGGTTATGCTTGATCTCTCGCATTTTTAGGTAAAGGATTAAAGATAACTGTCCCATTAGGCACGTGCATGTCACTTGTTTTAATTTGAAACTCAAGAGTTGAGTATAGACGAGTTTGCTGTAAGGCATTTCGAAAGAAAGCTTTAAGTTACCATGAAGCATGAATTAAAATTCTTACCAACATTTATCGTAAGCTATAAACTAATCACTTCCAAACTTGAATGTAACGCACCACACTTTTATATAAACCCTCCAAGTATGATTATTCTTTTTTTCGGGATTTTCGGATTAGTTTCTGTTTAATTTTGGCCTTAGGGAAATTTTGGTAATTTTACCCCTAAAGACCATTTTTGCAATTAATGGTTATTATTGGGTTATTTAATGATTGCATGAATCTTTGGCCATTTGTGGAAATAAGTTTTTTGTGGAATTGTAAAAAAAACAAAGAAAAGAATTCATTTAGTTTTAGTTTTAGTTTTAGTTTATTAAAAGAAAAGGCATTTAAAAGAAAAGAAGTAAAGGACCCATTTGAGAAAGTGCATTTACTAGAGGATGACTATATGTATTGATTCATCATGTTTGGTGATCTATTAGAACTGAGCTGATAAGCATTTGTAGTTAGAATTCTTTAGTTGTCATGATCTAGAGGATGTGGAGGGCATAACGTACAATTGTCCTCATGGGTTAGGATTGTTGAGGATTTATTCGCGCTCTCGATATTTGGGGATGTGATGTAGCATGCCACCCTCGGTGATACCTAGTTTGTAGCACGTTTAGGCAGGCCCTGATTATAGTATACGCCTGCTATGAGAGGATCTTAGCTTAAGGTGATAGGTGTGAGCACGCTGACTCGGACCGTTAGTGAGGGTCTCTAGGACCGTGACTCAGTGGACACCTTTTCCTTTTTGAGTTAAGCATGTAGACCTGGACCAGGTCAGTCTGTGTAGGCCTACATCTGACTGATTTGTAAGAGCATGAGGTGTATGCATACACGCACCGAGTGTTAGGTAGATGGCTCACTTAGACCGATGTTGTCAGTACACGATAAGAGATAAGTTGTTTGAGCTAGGGAGTCATGTAACAAACTTCATGACCTGTCATATTTTTGTGTTTAGGTTGGTGTCTTTAACAAGTGAGTCATGTAATTAACCTCATGATCAGTTTATGAGCTATGAAAAGTTGAGTTATAAATATGTATGTGCTAGCATAGATTCTGACCTTGTGCATTGTACCCCTATTGGAAAGTTCTTACTGATTATTCTATTATACTCACACTTACTGTGGTTTTCCACCAGGTAATCAGGGACACCACCGAGACGGTTAGCTGGGAGATGCTGAAAAGATCATGAGTGGAGCTTGTTGCATTTATTTGGATTTATAGATAGGATAGTTGTTGATTGTCTTTCTAGCCTGGCTTGTTAGTTTAGAGACTCCAGTTATTTCTATTTAAAATAATTTGTTAACGGTAGATACCATATTTTGGTATTTTATTATTATTATTATTATTATTATTATTATTATTATTATTTAATTATTTCTTTTTGTTTCTTTTTTTAAATAGATTAAATAAAAAATATCTTTTGGTTTAACAAAAATAAAACAATAAATATGAAAGATATTTTGTTTAGTTATTTAAAATAAAAAAG
>JBBMKA010086110.1:0-13758 GCA_037833695.1 Sechiopsis laciniata | reverse complement strand
TTTTCGACTCCAAATCGATTGGACAATGTTTACTATATTGAGCTGAAGAACCACCGTGGGCTGTTGACTTCCGACCAAACATTGTTGACCAGCTCGTTGACTTCAAAAATGGTGTTGAAAAACGCTAACAATGGCGCTAAATGGGCTGCAAAGTTTGCTAAGGCTATGGTTAAAATGGGTTCTATTGATGTTCTCACGGGATCACAGGGTGAGATCAGACGCCACTGCAATTGTGTCAATTGATTATTGACAGTTTAACAAAAAGATTAATTTGTTGTGTTTTTTTTTTTGTTCAAATTTATTGATTTGTTTTCAAAAGTGTAAAGTTTGTTCCTTTATGATGCTTTTTTACTTGTAAGTTTTTTTTTTCGAATGTGATATTGTAATCGAATAATGAAATCAAGTGTGCAAATTCAACCTGAATTATTCTGGTGTTTGTAATAGTAATTTAAGGCTTGCAAGATTGATTTGTCCTTCCTCATTTGTTTGTTAATACTAATTTATATGACTAATAATGTAGGTATTGATGAAATTTGTAAGCGTCAAAGCATGTTAGAGTATTTAACATCATGAATATCTAATTTAAAAAATCTATTGTTTAGATTAAAGAAGTATTTAACATGAAGCAAAAAGTTGTGTTTTTTCTACAATGTCATTTATTCTCCAATAAATAGATAATGTTAGAATATGATTTTGAATCCAATCATTTAGTACAATTTTATGATCAATTTAAATTCATTTATACAAAATAGATATTGTTAAAAAATATATATATATATATACCAAATTGTCTATTTCATTGTAACAATCGGATGAATTACAATATACTAAAACTTAAAAGTAATTTTGATAAAAGTAGCTTAATGGTCAAAAGAATTTTAAGTAAAAATATAATGATGAGTTCAATCAAAATTAATTTTTTATAATTTTTTTTGACATTTAAATATTGTAAAATTATGTGATAATAATTAAGAAGGGTATAACTTAGTTAAAAAGATATGTGTTTTCTTTGTTGTAATTATGATGCTCCTCTTTTTTTTGGAAAATATACGAATTCATTCCAAAGGGCATGTAAGAAGCAAGCCAAACTGTATTACAGAAAGACTTTCCAATTAAGAGCAATGAAAGTAATGTCATAATTTCTAAAGATGTGAGATTTAAAGCCCCGAGATGCACAATTTAAAATAATACCTTCCCATAATGCTTCACTAGATTTATCCACATGCTTGCTTTCAAAGAGCCTGAAATTTTTTTCCTTCCAAACATTCCAACAAATTGTAGCCACCCATACAAGCTTTCATGATATTGCTTTGAGAAGTGAGATCCCTATCCATCAACGATCTAATTTTTTGAGTAGTCTGGTCAATCAAAGACAATTGCAATGCAAAAACAATGGAAAATCTCTACCATAAAGCTTTAGAATAAGTACATTCTATGAACGGGTGATCAATGGTTTCACTCTCCTTTCTACACATGGAGCACCAATTTGGATTGAGATTGTGTCCATGCCTTCTTTTCTGAAGTGTGTCGGCCGTATTGAGCCCAGCATTACAAAGAGTCCACAAAAAAACTTTGATATTTTTGGAACAACAGTTTTCCAAAACTTTCCTGATAAAATATGATGTAATGTGTTCAATGGAGAATCAAGCAAAATTTTCTTTAATGAGCCAACCGAGAAAATATTGTTAGCTAAAGGCTTCCATGATGCAATCATCTAAATTAGAATGTCTAGAAAGAGGTGGCCAACGAGCAACAAGAGCTTTCCATTGTTCAATCTCACGGTCTAGTAATGGTCTACATGCTCTTGGATCCCAATAGTTTTGATCGATATTCCATGCCTCTTTGATCGAGATCATTTTAGATGCAACATGAGCAAAAAATCGCCTGTGAGAAATATGGAGAGGGCCATCCTCTGTCCAATTAACATACCAAAAGAGAGTGTTTGTGCCATTGTTAATCTTCCATGTTATATTCGCAGCCATGATCTCTTTCAATTTAGAGATATTAATCCGAGGGTATTTTGCACTGCTATGTCGACATAGAGAAGGAATCTCTCTTGGGTGGGGGCAATATATTCAGCACAAATCACCTTTCTCCACAGCGCGTTTGGTTCAATAAGAAACCGCCATATAACCATTTCCCAAGCAGGGAAAAATTTTGTATATCAATTTTATGAATTCTTAATCCACCCTTCTCTTTGGGGAGAGTGACAAAATCCCACCGAACAAGGTTGGATCCCCCATTCTGATCAATGCCTTTCCAAAAAAAATTTCTAATCATACGCCCCATCTTTTTGCAAATATAGGAAGGGGCCTTAAAGACAAATAGTAAGAAGGTGGGCAAGTTGTTGAGAACTGATTGCGCCAAGGTTAATTTTTCACCCTTTGAAAGATAAGAATATTGGCAACAATCAAGTTTCTTATGAATCTTCTCTAGAATTGGCTCCTAAAAATCATATTTTCTTGGGTTAACCCCAAGCGGCATTCCAAGATACGAGATGGGAAGCTGTGTATATGGGCAACCCCATATATTCATCAAATCCTCCTTTACTCTGTTGTCGAGGTTAATGCCGGAGAGAGAGAACGTTTGCACATTAATTTTGAGACCAGATGCTGCTTCAAAGGATTTAATGATTAGAAGAAGAATTTGTAACTTGGGGATATCAGCCTTTGAGAATAGGAGATTATCGTCAGCAAATAAGAGATGATAAATGTGGCATTGGTTCATTGTGCATCCTTCAATAATACCTTTTTGTTGTGCATCAAGTAGTAGCTTAGAGAGATAATCCATAGCAATAACAAATAAAAAAGGCGAAATCATGTGCAATAATACCTTCCAATTTCTATATCACTGGTTGAGTACTACAACAGGTAGAAATCACGTGCTATAGAGAATTATTTTAGAAATCAAGATGCAAATATAATACAAGAAGTAGAATGAGCTGTTGAGGGTAAATTTCTTAAAATGTCTGTATAAATTATGTCATCTATTTTTTTTTTTTTATCTTATTGTGAAATTGGGTATTTTTTTTAAAGATAATTAAATAAAACTTACCTAAAACTAAATTTAAAGTTTTTGATATTTTAATTGATTTATAGTTATAAAATTCATGGTAAACAAAATATTGATCTTACCGGGTTGGTTTCCACACGGCTCTTTCATATATCATTTTCGATGAGAGGGTTCGGTTCCTATTCATGGCGCATTTTTAAGAATTTTTCATTCATTTTTTGCCCACAAAAAACAAAATCATGTTTTCAAAAAGCTCCTTTTTTTAGGTTTTAGAATTCCTTGAAGGCTTCAATATTTAAAAAAAAATTTCTAAAATTTACAAAACAAAATTAATTGATTATCAAATATACATGTTTTTAAAACACAAAAATAAAAAATAAAATGGTTAAAGGTCTTAATTTTCAAATTTTAGTTTGGTTTTAAAAATATACATAAATGTAGATATTAATGCATAACAGTATAGTTGTAGACTTAATTTTAAACAAATAATAATTATCAGAAGGAACCTAAATAAAACGAATGTGAAGGTGAAAGAGAAGTTTTTGGATGTACACAAGCCTTTGACAGTCACTTGGTTACAATTAGGTTTTCCGTGAGAAATATCAGCCAATCAAGGGTGGATTGCCGAAAGTGAAGAAGAATATAAGAGAGACACATGTCGGTCACAATAATGGAATTTAGTTTAAAATGTCAGTTTTTCTTTTGTAGTTATTAAGTGTACACTGATACTGCTGAGCTACTGTACATGTTGTCAACCTTAAAATGGTTTGAATATGATACTAATTAAACTATGGTCATTTTGATGATTAAATGTCAATTTGTCACGCACTATGGTGTGTTTTAGGGTTTAGAAATATCAAATTAGTTTACTTTCTCCTGACCTTTGTGCCCACTGCCGTTTCAATCGATCTAAGATATATGTGTAAAGGAAAAAGAAAAAAAAAGGGCATAAATCAATGGTTGGACAAAATAGTTATCGAAAATCTTAACCAACATGTTTATATAGATTTATGTGACCAATTTTTTGAATGGTTGATAACGATCCTTTGACGCGGATTAACTTAATTTTATATATGTTCAAGTTTTGAGAGCTGATTTTAAGAGATTCTTGAAGCCTCTAACTTCTTAGTTGAAGGCCAATTATGGTCAAACTAAGTTCACTTAAGCAAAAATAATAATGTTATTAAAATTAGTATGTGACCTTAGCATAAAAAAATGAAAAATATGTGGAAAATAAAGTTGAAAATACAACGTAAAAAATAACCGTAGAATTGTCGTTTGGTTTATCTCTTTTGATTGGGTGAAGTTTATTGCGCCAATTTGAGGCCAAGTGACTAATTTGAAGTCTTGTGGTAATCGCCAAATTTAATTTTGAGAAAGAAATTGTGGTTCTTGATTAGGTCCCCACACCCCAATCCCATTAAATAAAATATAAGGGGAAAAAAAAAAAAAAACCTTTTTAATTTTTAGTTTGACTCTAATTTTTTTTTATTTTTTTTATTTTTTTTATTTTTTTTTTTTTTTTACATGAGTCTAGTTTTAATTTGGTTGCTATGTTTTAAAATTGTATACTTTTACCCAAACATTGCAATGTTCACTTTTAATCCATCAAATATCAAAATTGTTAGGTTAATTAATTTTTTTCTTTAAAAAACATCCTTTTAAAAGATTTCTTACATGTTTTAAAGTTAAATATAGGATGATTATGTTTAGTTTGAGTTATTTCCTAATGTTAGATTAGATTATGTTACGGTTAGATTAGGCTAGTTATAATTATATATAAGCTTAGATTTAGGTTATATTATATGTAAGTTAAAGTTTAATAATGTTAGTTTTAGTTAAATGTTAAATTCCTGTAAAAAAAAAGAAGTTAAATGTTAGATTAAAGTTTAGTTTTAAATAGGTTAATTTTAAATGAACTATCTTTACAATCACAGTCACAAGAATATGTAAAATGTTCCACTAATTCATCATCTCTCGAAAGGCTCTGTTACTACGAATGAATCAACAAGTTGTTGGGAATGGGAGTTGTCTCCTTCATCTCTCGATGGTGCATTCAATGGCCAAACAAACAAAGGCATTTCCCGGGGCAGGTTTGGCAAATTTGCTTCCACCTTAAGCACTCGCAAAGCACTTTTCATGGTGGGTCTTTGATGGGAGTTCGGATGGCAACAAGCCAACCCAAGAATCAAAGCTCTCTCTATATCTTCTTCTTTATATTGTTTATGAATCCTCTCGTCAGCAGTTTTAACGATCTCTCCTCTCTTATGAAACTCACATACCCATTTTGTAATGTTGTCTCCATAGCAACTAAGCTCTGAAAAATTCGTAGGCTTCCTCCCGCATACAACTTCCAAAACTAATATGCAGAATGCGTACACGTTCGTCTCTACCGTCGCTCTATGAGTTAGGAATGTTTCAGGTGCCATGTAGCCATGCATTTCAGCTATCTCTCTAGTTGAATGATGCGTTTGGTCTGTTCTACAAATTGATTGAGCCAACCCAAAATCCCCCAATTTGGCTTCAAATTTGGAATCCAGCATTACGTTTGAAGGTTTAATGTCTCTATGGAGTATTTTCTTCTCGCACTCATTGTGAAGATAATTCAAAGCCTCTGCCATTCCACATATAATGTTGTACCTTGTCTCCCAATTGAGTGCAGTGACAGAGTTTTCATTAGTATCATCACCAGTGTATGTGTGCTTGTCCAAGCTGCCATTGGGCATGTACTTGTACACGAGTAAAATGTCTTTCTTTTGGTAGCACCATCCGATTAGCCTTACGCGATTCTTGTGATGAAGTCCACCGATTGTTGCAACTTCAGCAATAAACTCTTGCTTCCTTTGACGTGAATCCTTTGAAATTCTTTTGATGGCTACTTCTCTGTTCATCAAATTTCCTTTATAAACCGTTTTGTACCCACCTCTTCCGAGCTTGTTTGTGGGGTTAAAATTGTTTGTTGCTTTCTTAAGTTTTGTAAATCCAAATTTTTGGATTCGGGGAGAAATAGAAAAGTTTTGAATCTGATCTTCAATACCTGTATATGTCTGTTCCAGATTGTTTAGTTTGTGTTTCCTTATGATGTAGAGAAAAAAAAGGACACCCCCACATAAGAACACGATTATTACCGTAGTAACCATGATCCAAACCCAGAATTGTTGATTACTAGGTTTGTCTCCAACACCTATACCATAGAATTGCCATGACTTAACTCTTCCATTTGATGTATGAGTGCTATAAAGAAGTAGAGCTGAGAAGCCAATAACAGTATTGCTAAAACCCCTTTTCCTATCAGTACACCTGATTTATTTTAACATGCTAAGCAAGCCATTATTGTGTAGTTGATTGGGCTGAAGATCTAAATGATTGAAAAAGTACAAGTGGATTTGTATTTTTTGTTGGTAATACATCTTTTCCTTGGAGTTCTAAAAAGCAGCCTATTGTAACATTATCTACTTGTGAGGCAGAAATGTCGCTGCATCATCATGTGTTTCTCATGCAGTTTCGTTGAGAAATTTGCTTAACGCAGTTGGAATTTTGCAAGAGGATTCAGCTGCTATCCATGTGGATAACAAGTCAACAATTGCTCTAGCCAAGAATCCAGTGTTCCATGATCGCATTAAGCACATTGACACCAAATTCTACTTCATTAGAGATTGTATTTCAAGAAAGGAAATTCAAGTTGAATATGTGAAGATGGAAGATCAAATTGCAGACATCTTCACAAAGCCACTCAAAGTTGATGAGTTTAACAAGTTGAGGACAATACTTGGAGTTTTTGGAAAATCATGTTTAAGAGGGGATGTTGAAAGTTAAACATGGTTTTAAGTTTTGCAATTCAATTTAGGAGGTTAATAAATTAAATAAATGTAAGTTTTACATTTTTTAGTTAAAAGGAGAATTATGCATGTAATAAAGTGAAGTAAGTTAAAAGTAATTTAAAGAGGGAGTTATAGATCTAGATGTATGAGTTATAGATCTAAATCTGTCAATGAAATCCTATAACTAGGATGTTTTGTATGAGTTGAAATATCAAGCAAAAAGCATAAGCATGAAATACAAGTTAAGTGAGTTTGAGAGAAAAAGTGTGACCAAGTTTGTGGTTTTTCAAGAAAAGGTTTTCAAGGAAAGTGAAAGATTCCTTGTTTGGGTTTTTTTTTTTTTTTTTTTTTTTTGTGTGTTTGTAACACGCTTTCAACACTAACATATTAGGAAGTTGGTTGCAATTTTTTCCTAGATTAATTTTTAAAAAAACTGATCGCAATGGACATCTCTGTGGTTTCCAAAAAAAAAAATATTATTTGCGCGACCATCTGGAAAATCGTTTTCGAAAAATAAAATTGATCGTTGTCATCCCTATTGGTTTGACCAATAGGAAAAATCGTTTTCGAAAAAAAAAATTAATCCCTGTTGCCATCCCCATTCATCCGACCAGCTGAAAAGTCATTCCAAAGAAAAAAAACCTGATCTCCTTAGCCATCCCCCATATGCAAAAACTAAAAAAATGAATAATTAAAAAAATCAAAGAAACAACGTTATTCACAGAATATATACATGTGCAACAGTAATCAACATATGCTCCCTTACTATAATATGATGTGTACATAATATATCACAACAGTAACTAACATATGATAAGTACCATTGCCTAGCTAAGATATAAGTGGGAAATGTAACTAACATATGATATGTCCTTAATGTGTCAACAATGCCTAGATATGTAAAAACTTAAAAAAAATCAATGGAACAGAATCCCTACAAAATAAAACATATGCAAAAAAGAAAATAATAATAAATAAATAAAATAATCAAAGAAACAACGTTATTCACATAATATATGAAAAAAGTAACCAACATATGTGAATAAGTGTTAACTGCAACTAACATATGTCGATTATGTGCCAACCATAACTCAAAAGGTTAATTGCAACCATTATTAAATTTTAAGGAATATGCATTTTTCTTTTTCTTTTTTTCTTTTTTTACTTTAACTATAACCAGTACTTAAAAAAAATCATAACTAGTGAACACATTGACTTGAAATAAATAAAAAAATAAAAAAATATATCTTTGCAAATAAATTGAAATAATTGCAGCTGAGATTAAAGTTACAATTATAAACGAAGAAACATGATTTGCATAGCCATTTTTCTTTCCGTAATTTGGGCTCGTAATTTTGGTCGTTAGTTTAGCATTTACAGTTTGCAACACCTTTTACTATCGTTGATTCAGTTGATTTGCTCGATTTTAATATTTCTCCGGATGCCATGAGCCTTTTGCTTCAATATTAATTTTACTTCGATTGTGAATTTCTTCGTCAAGAATCTGAATGAAGTGAAGTGGTCTTCATTATTAAATAACATGGGCTCTACCTCAAAATCAAATGTTGATGAGTAGATCCTAGTCTCCTTACTGTCCGATGCTGAATCCACAACATTCAAATACTTTGATAGCATCGTTGCCATACGTTACAGAAACGAACAAGTCTTTCATAATACATTGATTGAGGGTTAAAAGTGTATGTAGCCTAAAATAAAGGGAAAAATAAAGTAGAAGTAAAGAGGTTGTTCGAGAATAAAAATGGGTCGTGAATTTAGTAAGGGATTGAATGAAGGCAAAAGGAAGAGGGATTCAGTAAAATATTGGTTGCATATAACTAAAAGTTGATATGGATGAATGTACAATGAGTATGAATTGTCAATAAAATTGTTGAGATTTGTGTGTATTAATAGTTGATAAATCTGTTCACAATCACAATAATATGTAAAATGTTCCACTAATTCATCATCTCCCGACAAGCTCTGTTACTATGAATGAATCAACAAGTTTTTGGGACTTGGAGTTATGTTTTGTC
This sequence comes from Sechiopsis laciniata, assembly GCA_037833695.1. Classification (NCBI taxonomy): domain Eukaryota; kingdom Viridiplantae; phylum Streptophyta; class Magnoliopsida; order Cucurbitales; family Cucurbitaceae; genus Sechiopsis; species Sechiopsis laciniata. The sequence continues at coordinate 4,892 of JBBMKA010086110.1, read as the reverse complement.
TCTAAATGGAGCATTCAATGGCCAAACAAACAAAGGCATTTCACGAAGTAGGTCTAGCAAATTTGCTTCCTTCTTAAGCATTTGCCCCTTTTCATGGTCGGTCTTTGATGGGGATTTGGATGGCAACAAGCCAATCCAAGATCTTCTTCTTCATATTGTCCATGAACCTTCTTGTTAGCTGCTTTAACAATCTCTCCTCTCTTATGAAAATCCCATACCCATTGTGTAATGTTGTCTCTATAGCAGCTAAGCTCTGATGGATTCGTAGGCTTCCTCCCACCTACAACTTCCAATATGCCGAATGATTACACATTTGTCTCTATCATTGCTCTACGAGTTAGGAATGTTTCTGGTGTCATGTAGCGATTCATTCTAGCTATCTCTATAGTTGAATGATGCGTTTGTTATGTTCAACAAATGGACCGAGCCAACCCAAAATCCCCCAATTTGGTTTCGAATTTGGAATCCAGCATTACGTTTGAAGGTTTAATGTCTCTGTAAAGTATTGTCTTCTCGCACTCATTGTGAAGATAATTCAAAGCCTCTATTATCCCACATATAATGTTGTACCTAGTTTCCCGGTTGAGTGTATCACCAGTGTATGTGAGCTTGTCCAAGCTGGGGCATATACTAGTACACGAGTAGAAGGTCTTTCTTTTTGTAGCACCACCTCTTCCTAGCTTGTTTATGGGGTTAAAATTGTTTTGTTTTTTTTTTTTTTTTTTAACAAGGTAACCATGCCTGTCCCTAGGTCAGGCATCAGAGACATCGAAGGAGTAACGTCACAGGTGAGTCTCGAACCTGTGTCCTTAAGAGGAGCATACTCTCAAAGCTCAAGATCTTCAACCATTGCACCACCCCTTGGGGACGGGTTAAATTGTTTGTTGAAGTTCTGTAAATCCAAATTTTTGGATTCGGGGAGCAACAAAAAAGTTTTAAATCTTATCTTCAATGCCTGTATACGTCCGTTCCAGATTGTTTAGTTTGTGTCCTTATGATGTTGAGAAAGTGAATGATAATTTTGAGAAACAATTGACTAAAACTCCTGCCTTTTCATTATATTCCATAACTTATCTATAGTACATTAAAGAAAGGAAACCCTAGAAAATCTAGATAATATTCTTCAATATTTGAACTCATAAAATCTAGTAAATCTAGAATCAAATATATTCCTAACACTTCCCCTCAAGTTGGAGCATGTAAGTTACAAATGCCTAACTTGTCTGGTAAAAATTTAAATTGTTTCTTCCCAATTGCCTTTGTCAAAATATCAGCCAATTGGTGACCAGTAAGAACATACTGAGTAGTAAGGTTTCCAGATAACAACTCATGATGAACAAAATGACAATCTACCTCGATGTGCTTAGTACGATCTTAAAATACAGGATTTTTTTTCAATATGAAGAGGATTGACTATCACAAAATAGTTGCATAGATTTCGAATGTAAAACACCTAGAGAATCTAGTAAAGATTTCTACCATTTTAACTCGCAAATAGCTACAGCCATTGCACGGTACTTAGCTTTTGTAGATGAGCATGACACATTTGCCTGTTTTTTAGTTTTCCAAGAAATAGGAGAAAACCCGAGAAAAACCACATACCTAGTCAATGAATGACTCGTCAACGAACAAGTTGCCCAATCACTATCTCTATTGGCTCAACTCATCGCTAGCCAAGATATTGTCGGCTTTGGGGATACTAGCCTCATGAATTTGTTTCTCCCCCAATGGGGAAAATGCGTCTTGCTAGGAGAAGGTGTCCGCATCCTTTTTAAGGAGTGCTTCGTTCCCCTTCCCAGTCGATGTGGGATTCCCCTATAGGTTTCCACTCCCTTAGGAGGTCCAACATCTCGATGGACCCGACACGCTGACTCGATGCCTGGCTCTGATACCAACTGTAAAGACCCTACCCAAACTAGGGTCTCCATCTAGGTCTCTACCCTAATGCATGCATTAAAACAATCATATGAGGCATGCTGAATAACATCCATTTATAGAAATAAATATATCTTTAGTTTCAAATTCAATTATGCAAAAAACAACCAGTTTGGGTACCCTAGGTAAAAACATTAAAATATATCAATCCTTAGCACAAAAAGGTACATGCCTCAAAATTCAGTTCATGCGGAAAAGGAAAGTTTAAAGAATTTAAACAAGACTCAATGAGTAAAAGAAAACAACGTCATCCCATGGTCCCTCAGCTCCAATCAGCCACCCTGTGCATCACGTGAGTACTCGTGGAAATCCACAGAAGAAAGAGTGAGTCTTAAACTCAATAAAGATCCTTGAACAGGACATGCAAGCATGTATAAGAGACATGCACAATTTATCACAAGCAATAATGGGCACAAAACCCCTCAGCGACATTGGGTACAAACCCCTCAACAATAATAACGGGCATTAAACCCCCTCAAGTAATAGTAATGGGCATTAAACCCCTCAATCAATGTTAATGGGCACTAACCCCTCAATAATAATAATGGGCAATAAACCCCTCAAGTAGTAATAACGGACATTAAACCCCTCAAGTAATAGTAATGGGCACTAAACCCCTCAATCAATGTTAATGGGAACTAACCTCTCAATAATAATAATTGGCAATAAACCCCTCAAGTAATAGTAACGGGCACTAAACCCCTCAATCAATGTTAGTGGGCACTAACCCCTCAATAATAATAATGGGCAAGTAATAGTAATGGGCACTAAACCCCTAAATCAATGTTAATGGGCACTAACCCCTCAATAATAATAAAGTGCAATAAAACCCTCAATTAATAATAGTGGACCCTAACCCCTCAAATAATATCAATAGGCATTAAACCCCTCTACCACATCCTTATGAAACTCTTAACATGTTCACCCAACAAGATATCGAACATACAACATTTAATTCTTAAACAGAACAACAGGAAACCAACCAAGACATTCACATAGTACATCATGATCAACATTTATTCGGGCATTTAATAACGAATAAGTCTAATTCATATTTCTAATAATCTTATGAACCGAGTTGGTTGGTGAAGAAATATCCCTTACCTTGGTTGTATCCAAAGAATCTACACTCGCAAACTCCTATTAAGCCTCTTGAGTATTAACAGTAACTCTGAGCCTTCAAAACGCCAAAATCGAACCCCGACATCCAAAGACGGCTACGCGCGCCTCTTAGTTGCGACTCAAAATATCGAAATCAGTCCGGGTTAAGCTGGTCAAGGTCCAATTCTTACTTTCCTTAGACTAAATTACAAAAATAGAAATATATTTTGGCGTTATATATGTAAATATAAATATAAACAGTATGTATATATTTGCATTAACAAAACATTTGATCTAATGAAAATGTATATATACATATATAATAATCACAATAACAGTATATATATATATATATATAAAACAATTGCAACACAGTATATGTATATAAACATATAAAACATTTTGAAACCACTTTTTATTTAACTTACGGTGCACAATTGGTATGGGCTTGCGGCGGATTCAAGTTGTAGAGCTAGGTGAAATCAAATCGAAGGGAAGCAACACAGATGGTATCAGAGCTCAGAGTCAAAGATTCTGTAGACTAACTTACAATGTCAGTTGTTTGAGTCTCATGGTCTTCAGCAGCCGATCGTCATTAGGTATCTTTCTAGAGTTAAGGTTTATAAAAGCAAATTTAGTTGCATGATTTCGTTATTGCTATGTTGTAATATTGTCGGTTATTGAGCATGTTATACATTTGAGCCGTGTGTGATAACTTGAAGAGATCTGGAATGATGATTGATGATTTTGTGATTGTCGCTCATTATTGTTTCAAGCCTAATGATCTTGAGACTTCTCCGAGGGTGAGATACTCAGGGGCAGACCAGCTGGTTTTGTAGGTAGAGTGCTAGAGTGTTAGCTTCCGTGTTCCTGAGGTGTTTCCCAATGGCAAACTCTCATTGGGACTTCTAGCTGAGTAAAGAGCTACTGATCTATCACACCATAAGGTGGATAATCGAGCTATAACCCAGGTTGAGTGTGGCTTCTCGGGAAATACCGAGAGAGCCAGTGCACTGGAATCTCAACTGCAAGCTTCCAAACCTTGATATGTGGGTTGAAATTTCAATTTTGTTGGAACTTGGTTCCTTGGTCAAGATTAGACATTGACCAGCTAAGGCAATCGTCTTGTAGTTCGAGATCAGTATTGGCAGATTGTCATTAGAAGTGATTATGACAAGTTGGAGGCACCCTATGGAAGTTATGCTTTCCATGAAGATTGAAGTGCCTAGTTGAAGTTGTTTGCCCAAGGTTGTGGTGGTGGTTTTGCTTTCGTGTCAAAAGGTTCTTGTTGGCAACTCAAAGAAAGAGGTGAATTGTTGTTGTTGTTCGACTTGTGCCATTGAGAAAAGAAAGCCCAAGATCCTGGGCATGCTGTTGTTGGTAGCTTATGGACCCGGTGTGTCTCTTATTGTTTTAAATGCTTAATTATGCCTTGTGTAGAGCAGAGTAAGAGTTCGTGGTGGCAATGCGTTGCAAGCTAGAATGAAGCGACGTGTTGCCATTCTAAGTGAGTAGCCCGTTGAAGTGGAAATTGATGTTATGTGATTGAGCCTTGTCTTTTGATGACGAGGTGTTCGTGTATAACTTTGGGTTGTCGTGTGTTTGTCATTGGCCATTGGTTAACTTGATATACGTTAGGGAGTAAAGTTCAAATTTAATCCATTGTGTAAGGTTCTTCATTGTTGTTGTGGCTTGTGTAGTGGTTTGTTGAGTGTGTCATCAGAGTGGTTAGAACTTCAGCTAGTTTAACGTCTTCCATGGAGTGACACACCCCACCCCAAATTTCTATGCTAATCTAGGATGTGGCATGCCGACAATAGATCGCCACTGAACCGTGAAATCCATTGTCAAAACTC
>JBBMKA010086099.1:0-13759 GCA_037833695.1 Sechiopsis laciniata | reverse complement strand
ATATATATAAAAGAGGACAATGAATATTTCGACTAAAATGATAACTAAATATATTGTTAATGCAATTATTTCGGTTTTGATTTTATCTTAAATAAAGTATATAAAAAAAAACCAAAAGACATCTCTTATACTAAGGAGAAACTTAGAAAATTAGTCAAATTTAAAAAATAAATATGATTCTTTAAAAAAGATAATAAAATTAGCAAATGCAATTATTTGTATGGTTGAGTATTGCCACATACTTTCTTATAATATTGATATTAATGATTTTTATAAAAAAATATTAAAACGTATTAATGATTATAAAAATTTATACTACAATATTAAAATAATTAAAGATAATAAAATGATTAAAGATAATGAAGGCAAATATTTTAAAATTTTCCTATGCTTATAATTTATTTGGGAAAGTAAAGATAGAAAAATTGCCGAGTTCTAAAACCGACAAGGGTAAAATTGTTTCTTTTTTAAATATAAAGACCAAATAAAAACATCATTTAAATTTAGAGATTAAAAGTATATATTTACTTCGTTTTTTTAATAATAATTTTCCATTTTGAAGCACCATAAACGAAGCTGGGTCAACTGGGTTGCAAAGTGTTAGGGCCAGGATATTTTAAAAGCCCAAAACGTCTTTCACAAATATCCGGTCCAACCTGCAATGCGAATTTTTGTGTTCTATTTTAGTTATTCCATTTTTTTTAATATAAATAGTCCATTTTTATTTTTAAAGGTTCAAATTATCTATTTTAACATTGAGTTTTTAAAAGTAACCATTTTGTTCTTGTTAATATTATCTTCATTTTTCATCTAATATTCTTAACTTGGGTAATTTGACAAAACATATCTCTCAATAATCACATTTTTTTCAATAGTACCCCTAAACTTTGAAAAGTTTCTAAAATACCATTGAACTTTACAAAACGTTTCAAAAATATACTTCCGTTAAAATTAGATGGAAACCGTTAAAGTTTTGTTTAAAAAATGTCCCTAAACTTTAAAAAACTTTAAAAATACCTTTAGCTATAAAAACTGTATAAAATTAATTTTTTTTTTATAAAAACGTTAAAAAATTTGCTTCAAATACCTTACGTATTTAATTGTAATTTTTTTTTTTAATCTTTGTACTTTTAGATTATAAATTAATTTTATAAGTCAATATTAATTGTTTAATTAATAGAATAATTAACATTATTTTCTTAATATATTTCTCTTATGATTGTCGTTCATTATTTATTTTTATTACTTTACCTATGTTTTTCGATACATAGAAAATAGGGTTGTATACATGGGGTTCAGTTAAGGAGATTTTTTGGATCAATTCAAAATTTTGGGTTGGTTAATCTATCAACTCGTCTAATTGTGTGTGTTTCAGTATTAAATTTGGTTGGGTTAGTTCGGGCTGTCAAATTATTTGAACACTTCTAATACAAAGTCATTGAACATTAGCTTAAATTAACTTTAGGACTAATATAAGTGTTAAAAAAAACTCTAGTTCTAAAGATTCCCCATTTATTACCAAACTAGTTGTAATGTGTTTAAAATTTTAAAATTTAATGTTATATTAACACTTGATAGTAAGAAATTCAAATGTTTAAATAAATCACAAAAATTACAAATGAGCTTTAAATTCTAATTCTAATGTTGATGCAATATTGTTTTTGGTTAACCAGCCAATTGAAGCTAGTCTTCCGGGCTAAGTAAAGGTACTAAACTCTATTGAGCTACCTGTGTTGGCATATGAGCCTTAAAACATCTAGGGTCTGATACCATGCCCCAAGGTTCATACTCAAGATATTTCAAAAGTTTTCTATTCTAAGCAATTTCCAACGGTCTCGAACTTGAGATGCTTGAGGAAGCATGCTCCAAAGGCCTCGCGCCTCAACCGCTGCTGGGCTGCCTGTTGGAAACAATTTCGATGCAATGTTAAACATAAAAATTCTTAATTTGAAAGCAATTATGATGTCATTGAGATTTTATTGTTCATATTTAAAGTTTGACATTAAATCAAAACATTTAGGAAGCTAAATTATTTGAATAATTCAAATTAGAAATCGATCTCACCAAATAAAAGCGATGCGAAGTTATAATTTTTTTAATAATTTTTATAGCGGTATATTTTTGAAACTTTTTAATGTTCAAAGGCATTTTTGAAACAAAATTTTAATGGTTTCCATCTAACTTTAATGGCAAGGTATTTCTGTAACATTTTGTAAAGTTCAGGAGTATTTTTGAAACTTTTTGAAATTTATGAGTAATGTTGAAAAAAATGTGATAGTTTAGGGATGTGTTTGATAATTTAGCCTAATTTTTTTTTTTTTAAATTTAACAACATTTAAGATTTTAACTCGTAATCAACTAGTTATAAGTTTGATACATGATGCTACTGAAGTCCTATTCCTTTTCACAATATTATATTATCACACAAATATTCTGATAAAGTTACTAAATTGTTGAAAACATGATAAAAGCAAGAATTCAAAAGAAAATAGTTATATTTTTTCTTTTAATTTCATGGATTAAAATAAACCTTTTAAAAGCCCACGAATAAAAATTCTACAACTATAGGACTAATATAAGTGTTAAAAAAAAAAAAAAAAATTCTTAGCTTGACTTCCTAAAACAATGCAATTCTCTTTCTTTATACTTTGAAGTATCTACTTTTGCACCAAAACTTGATATAATTTCTATTAGCTGGCTCTGAATGTGTATCTATGACTATTTTGTTTTTATTTTTTTGAGTTAAGTACTGATTTTCGAAATTGAGCTGCGACTGTATTGTTAAATTGGATTAATACTAAATAATGAAATTAATGTGTTACTGACCCTTTTAATATTTAAGATAATTGGACAATGTTAAATTTTGTTGGACGCTAAAGATTCCCCATTTATTACCAATCTTTATGAGGCTGTTTATCAAACAAAAGATCGAATTTGATAAATCAAGGTCTTAAAGTTTTTTGTTTTAAAAAAAACCATTTTTATCAATTTTTGAATAAATTTAAGAGCCTAAATATACCTCTAAGTAGCTATTAGACTCCTTAAATACTATTTAATTTCAAAGACAGACAAAATAAAAAATAGTTACATATTGGTTCCATAGGAAGTGAGAAAAATATTGCCAATAAGAGAAAAGCTCTAATTACATCTTGTACAATCAAGTAACATGAGATTATAGTTTCGAATCTGTCTCCGTTATATTAAAAAAAAAAAGTGAGAAAAATCTTTAAGTATATTAATAAAGATTAAATCGCTAATGTTTTTTATTTCAAAAAAAAAAAAAAAACTTTAATGTTTTTTTAATAATAAAAATTGTTATAGATAGACAATTTTTATTTCAACCATTACAATTATAGCAGTTTTTAAAAAATATTTAATCAATAGCCGGCTTTGTACCTTTTTTAAATACAAGAATTATCTTTATTTCAATTAGTTGACATAGTTGTTTTCAACTATTTAAACTAGTACTTGATTTTAAGCATGGATACCTTTTTTAGTGTAAAAAAAAAAATTCAAATTTTGCTAGTCTTATAATTTCTTTGGTTTTTTAATTATATATATATATAAAGAATTCCCCATTTTTTAAAATTAAAACAAGACATGAAACATATCTTAACCAATTGACTCTATTCAAATTGACTATAATATCTTTACCGAAATCCAAAACGAAATTTACATGTTAAGACTTAAAATGAACAATATCATTATCATGTTAGAAATGTATATATATGGAGAGATGACCTACATTTTTCGAGAAAAATATTGGAATAATATATAATGATTTAGATTTATATCCCATTAGAATCGTAAAATAAAGTTATGCAGATTGGGAATCAAAACAAGGAAGGAGAGATAAGAATGAGAAAATAATGTCACTAATAAACACAGCTAATTAAAGTTTGAAAGATGCGATACGACACTTCAAAAGCTACTGCTTTTTTCTCACACCTAAAATATCTCAAATCATCTCTCTAGATTATTTTTATTATTATGATCTTCCAAAATTAATGGATTTCTGATTCAGCAACTTATTTTTATTTATTTATATTTTGGAGGTCTTCTTTCAAAAAAATAACATCATTATTGTTACGCTTGAAAGTAAAGTACATAGTTGAACGAATGTTTTTTGGACTAATTCAAAATTTTTAAGTTAATTAGTCGGACAATTCGTTTAATCCCATGTATTAAAGCAATTCAACTTAATTAAATACATATATTTTTTTAGTTGAGTTAATTTGAGTTGTCAGATAAACATTACATCTTTAACCTTTTAAAGCCAAGCTCAAAACCTAAAAAATAAAGAAAAACGGCATAATACTAAACTTAAACTCAAATAATTTATCTTATGAGTGCATGGCTCCTACTACTATGCTAGGAATAGATTTTATTAATTAATTTTGCCCATATATAATATTAGAGAAATTGCAACGCATGACTCTTTTCATAAAATAATTATAAATGTAAGTAAATTTTAAAGTATTTATATCTATAATCATTAATATTGTTTTATAAATACTTATCAATATAATATTATAAAAAATTATTATTAGTATGAATGACTATAATTGTTAATTTTTTTAAAAAAAGTGATAATTATTTTCAACATTGTACTAATCTTATAAGTTTTTTATAATATTATTTTTAATTTAGGTTAAATTGAGTTAAATCAAGCTAAAGATTGACAAACTCGAGAACCGACCAAACTTAAAAAATATTATAATTTAGAGTTTGAATTGTTCGGATCAATTTTTTTTTTGTACTTCAAAGTGCTTTAAAAATCCCCATAATGTGGATACAAAACTAAATTAGAAGTTAATTAAATATGATCCCAAAGAATCAATGCATCATTAATTTTCCAGGTTGCAGTTCCAGTTACGCTCCGAACTTATCTCGTTAATTAAACAATTTTTTTCTTTGATTAATTAAACAAATTTAAAGATTAGTGGTTCAAACTATATAAATTAGATTACTTTGAAACATCATAATTGATGCCCTTCATTTTTTATGCCTTCTTTTGTTCACACATGATACACGAGGACCAGAATAATTCTTCTCTTACTAATAACTTAATGCAAAGATTTTTTTTTTCTTTCCTTTTTTAATATATATTATCTTAAAGAATCTTGCTTTTGTTCCCCCACCTTTTTCCAACGTTATTTTCACTCTATGTTTCTTGATTTGGTCAATAAATTTGGTAAATTTAATCTTTTTTTAATATATTCTCTACATAAGCATTCAAGATCATTTAATTCGTTAATTAAGGTAAAGTTAGTATTTTTAATATCAATCGTCTTGAATTATTACAATTAAAAAAACTAGACAAAGTTGCGTAATAACCATTTGCAAAGAATATCCTTTTGTGTGTATATTATCTATCTATGCTTTATTTTCAAAGACAATCCATAGAAAATTAAAATTCAAACCAACGGATTAAAAAAAAAAAAAAAATCAAAACAACCTACACAATTCTTGATTCTAAAAAAGAAGAAGAAAAAAAAGAAAACACAATTCTTGCCAAATTTGAGCATGGTTAAAATATCTATTCTAGACTTTTCGTAATACAATAATATTCTAGATTGAAGATATATACCAACTGTTGCTAAAGTTTGCCTGTTTTGGCATATCTACTCTAGATTATGAGATCTCAAAGATATGTTGTTTTTGCGAAGTTGAGACTTGAAACTCGCAAGTAAATTTAATTGTAAATTCTTTTGTTGTCCTCTAAGTTTGAGCCTATGAATATTTTAAATATATAGTGGAGTCAACTATGAAATGAATAATTGTCTACAAGTAAGGATATTCTGATTTTTAGATCATACAAAAAAAAAAAAAATACACACACATTATGACACAGTTCTTCCATCTAAAGTAGTTTTTTACTTTTTACTATTATCACTCATATATACATAGAGAGATGTTTTTTTAGTAGGGATACAATTAGGATAGATAATTGTGAGGCAATTCTTTCATTACTTGATAGAGCAAGTCTTCATCATACTCCAAATTATAAGGTGGATTGAAGCCTCCAATAACATCAAAGTACATTGGATATTCATATTCAACTTCAAAATTGTTTGCTACTAATGGATCAGTCCAAAAATCTCCATTGTGATAAATATTTGGATCTTCAAACTTGAATGTTCTTTTTGGAGGGCTGTCTTCTGTTGATTCTTGATTGGAGCAAATAGTTGACATTTCAGAGGAAAATGAAGAGCTTTCAAAGATCTTATCAGAGGAAACTTCATTTGTCAATTTTGTTTTCATTTCATCTGATTCTTTGTTTTGTTGCTTCTTTGTAACCTTGGTTGGTTTTTGTTTCTTTAAATGAGTGTGCCAATAATTCTTTATTTCGTTATCCGTTCGTCCCGGTAATCTCATAGCTATTAGTGACCATCTATAAAAGAAAGTTATAATCATTTTAACAACTTATTAATAAACTTATAAAGCAGTTTTTAATCATTACAAGTTGACAAATAAACTTAATTAAGAAATCAAAAATATCTCCCAACACACATGCTGCAATAGTTATTAATACTGTTATCGATATTTTTCAAAATATTTACTTTTGTCATAGAGAGAGCAATTTAGTCAAAGTTGTGAACCGTTGAGTTCTTATGTAGTTTTATTTATTTATTTTTTTAATCAAACATATCTTTAACTATTTTCTTATCTACTTGAACAATCCTAAAATCGAGTATAACTAATAAAAACCAACTTAAACTAAGAACCCAATTCTAATACAAACTAATTTTATGTTATTTGTACATATAAAATAACCACCACACTCAAAATAACTACGAAATTAATTTTCCACACATAAGATATATGCATATTTGATTATTCTCCTTGAATATTATAAGAAATGTGAATGGTCTCACTCAAATAACATATGATGTTAACATTGAAATTAAAGCATGAAAAAATAATGGGTTTTGGAATTTGATGAATCTTTAGAAAGAATCATACTTGTTTCCATGTTGTTTATGCAATTGAAGGATGAGATCTTCTTCTTCTTTGGAGTAGCTTCCTCTTTTCACATCTGGACGAAGGTAGTTGATCCAACGAAGTCTGCAACTTTTGCCACACCTCAACAAACCTAATAATGAAAATCATAACCAAATCTCAATATGTTCCAATTAAATATATCATGGACCATTAAGAGTAAGATCATAATTCATATAATATAATCAACTTTATATTATGTAATATCTATACAAAAAAATATTCCTAATTGATTCATATGTAAACATATTGATCATCTCAATCTCACTTCTACAAAGTCTAATGAAGCAGCCAAAAGCAAAATTAACTAAAAGGGGTCATTTTCCTATTGGGTTTTTTACTTTTTACGTGAAATAACGGTTAGACATTCTAAAAATATGTCTAAAAGAGGCCATTTTCCAAATATCGGCGTCCCCTTAAGAAACAATCATAAATGAAAACTAAATGGGTGAAATAGTGAGACAATAGGGTGGCTCCTACAATCATATGCACCATCAATTAAATAGTTATAATTATAATTAAATATTATTTAATTATAGTTCCAAAATAACTTCAAAATCGGCTGAGCATGGAAGCTTTTATAAGCCATTGAGGTGTACAAATATCGAAAAGGTTGGTGGGTCTATTGGTTTCATTGTTTGTTAGTAATTCAGTTCAACACTATAGTCACATGTTCGATCTTGAAAATCAATATTTAACTCTCAATTACATAGATCGCCAATGTATATATAAATGGTGATGGTAACTAGAATAGCTAACTTTGATGGTTTTGTTAGTCTATGCTGACTTTTTACATTTGATCTCTCTGCACAATTTATTGAAGCAATCGAAATGTTGTTGAATTTAAAGATGATATACAATTCCTCTATTATAATATTTTTGAAGGAATTGAAAGCAAAATTAGCTAAAAGGGGTCATCTTTTCAAATGGGTGGTTTTATTTTCACAAAACAACTTCAAAGAAATAAGAAGAAGATCGACCCAAATACCCAAATCCATCACTCTATTAAAGCAATTGAAAGCATAATCAAGTAAAATAAATGGTGTAATCTTTTCAAATGGGTGGTTTTGTTTCTACAAAATAACCTAAGCAAAAAAAAAAAAAAAAAAAATCAAATCAACTCAAAGGAAAGATTTTTATTTTGTAAATCATGTAAAAATTAAAAGGGGATTTGAAAATTAACATGGAATTAACTAATTAATTACCTGCAAGTCTAGGGAGCTCTCTCCAATTGAAATGGCCATGTTCTTGAACGTAAGCTTTAAGCTTCTCATCTTCTTCAGCACTCCATGCACCTTTTTTAACTCCATTTTCATCATAAAATGGTGCTCTAACCATTTTATCTTCTGTTTTTTTTTTTTTTTTTTTTGCACAAAAGAAAATAGAAATTAAAAGAGATTGGAGAGAGATTTTGTTTTTGAAGATGATTGAAAACTTTGATTTGAAGAAGACTCGGAGTCCACCAAGAATTTATATATATATATATATTTTTGTGACTAAAAAATTATTGTTCAAATTACTGCTGGTTCTTGACAAGAAATTAGAGGGACCCAAAAGAGAAGAAGATGCCATGAACGATCCATCATGTTTCATAAAAATGAAAAAGGAGACAAGTATTTATCAAAAGTGGAAAAAAAAAAGCATCATAGGAATTGATAAATCAAACCAAGGGGCAATTTAGGAATTTTGCACGTTACTTCTTTCTTTTTATTTATTTTTTTTTTTATTTTTAAAATACCTCACATTTAGAATTGAAAATATTCAACAATATTTGAAACAAAAGATTCAAACTTGTAATCATTTGTTTTCAAATCATACGTGGTGTCAATTGAATTCGGTTGTTATGGAGTTTGTTGTTGTTGTTTTTCTTTTTTTTTTTCTTTTTTTTTTTTTGATATAGAAATAAAGAAAAGAAAGGAAAGTACACACTAAGCCCCGCATTTAGTAAATGAGGTTGGACCTTATTTTTTATCCCTCTCCCTCAAATATACAGAGAAAGAGCCTTCTCGAATATTCTCCATTACTTCTTTTTGTTTTTAAGGATGTTTATGAAACTATTCTATGCTATTTTTAGTGAATGTTATAACTTTGAAATTATTGTTTGATCATTTTAAGTTAAAAAAGGCATGTTACATTTATGGTAAATGAGTACTAGGACAATGTTTTGTTTTGTTTTTCCTCTTTCTTTCTGGTCTACTCTTGTAATGATTATCTTGCTTTTATTAATGTTATTCTACTTTAACTGTCGCTTATTTTTGTATGCGATTTGTTAGCTTTGATTAGTTCTTGTTAAAATCTATTCTATGTTGATTATTTTTTTTGGGATAATTTATACTTTTTGAATAATTGTTCAAAATGTTGCATTCGTTATATTAATTTAATTAATTTATGGAAAAATACTTTTTGGTCATATTAGATAATATAAATTTGTCTCAAAATCAATTGATAATAGATTTGTAATTCACATTTTTTATAACTGTGATAAAAAAAAAAAAATCACAACTCCAAAATTGGATAAACTGAAACTTGCACACACAGGTCATTTCAGTTATTATGAATTTTCAAATTAATAAATATATCCTGAATTTTGCATTTAGTTACATTAAATCGTTTGTCCTCAATTCAATTATAATCATAATAATTGAAAAGAAATAAAGAATATAAAAAAGCAAATAGCCGTGGTTTAAAACACGAGTGTTCTCTTTTCTTGATATTCTTTTTCCTTAGAAAAAACATGTTTAGTTGCAGCATAAACAGAGAATCTGTTTAACGGCTAATATTTAACGACAGTTTATTTCAAAAAAACAGAAAAAGAAAAAATGAGTGGTAAGTAAAATCGGGGGTGTTTGTTTATTTGTTATTTGTTTTTGTTTTTTTTTTAAATTACAATAATTAGGAGTGGGAGATTCGAACTCATGACCTGGTCTATGAGTGTACATTGATGCAAGGTATTGCTTTTGTTGGCATCATGTTTGTTTGTCGAATTTATGGAGAATTTAAAGTGAATATTTATTAACTATTCAAATAACTATATTCAAACGAATTTTTTTAATTATTCATAATAACTTATCATTTTTATTACCACGAATAATTCTTCATTTCTAACCATTCATTTATAGTAATTCATTTATAACTACTCAAAAATAAATTTTCGTTTCTAACTAATTATTTTTAATCATTCATTTTTAATTACAACCACTCATTTTTAATCATTCGTTTTTTTTAACCACCGAAAGTAATTACTCATTTTAATCTACATTTAAATAAGTTATTGACTCGAACTCTTTCACAAAAAAAAAAAAAAAAAAAACTCCATCCAAATACATTTTTTGCTAGAATTCTCAATTTTTAGCTAATCAAAATAATTTCTCAAACTAACTTTTCATCAAAAAAAAAAAAAAAACATTACAATGAAATAATAATTAAGAGTAGTACTTCAATATCACATAATAATGGGTTGGTTACACTCAGTTCTAATTATTATTGAATTTAAAAAAAATTACTTCAATCACCTTAATTTTAGGATGACTATTTAAGTAATTGAAAAACAAAATCCTATAAATCGATTGGAGTCAGAATGGAAATAATGTTATATTGATATAGATACATGTGTGAACATAATAATAAAAAAACTCTCAAAAAGGCGAAAAGTATAAATTTATTTATTCATTTACGCAAAATGAAAAGTGAAATTTAGGGGTAGTGGTGTGGATAGACTAATGATGGTGTTTTGGACATTTAAAAAATCATTTTGGTTCTGGACTTTGATTTTTATTTCATTTAAATTCATGAACTTTTAAATCGTCACTCGTAATCTATAAATTTTAAGATATATTTTATTTTAATTTTTAAATTTTTTAATATCCAATTTTTAGATCATTGATGTTAGTGAAGTTTGCTTTTTTCGTTGACTTCAATAAAAATGATATTTTTTTTCTTAAAACAGAATTCAAAATTCAAAAATGAAATTAATATTTAAAAGTTAGAATAAACACCAAAATACTATTTTAACTTTTTAATTTCTTGAGATTAAAAATAACTTTATTCTAACAAACCGATTTATTGATAATGTAATATACATATACAATTACCTCTCTAAAATCATATATCACATTTATTTCTTAATATTTTAAGATTGTAAAAATTCGACCATAAACTCCAATGGATAAAAGAAAATATATTTCCACCGAAATTTAAAATCGAAATTGGAAACTGACACTAATTAGAATTAAAGTATATATGATAAGTTAGAATAATAATTTTTTATTATTTATCTAGAAGACTTTCAATTCGAGACTACTACGCTTTGCTGACTTAAAATGTCTTCCGTGGCAAATGTGACGTTTTTGCAGGGATGTCACTAACATGATAATACTTTTTACCATTTTTTAAATATTTTTGGAAAGCTTTTCTATAGCTGAAGATTTTGTTTTTCTTTTTGATAAAAAAAATTCAAGAATCATTTTTGGAAAACAACTTTTAAAATTTATTTTCCTCTTCCAAAGGATTTTAACGCGAACGAGAAGGGAAGGGTTTGGGTGCAGCCATGGCTACATCCCCATTGATTACCACACACACAAAGAGCAAAAAAAAAAAAAAAAAAAAATTAAAAAGTAAAAAAAAAAAAAAACATTATGTGGCTCTGAGAGAGCCACGTAGGCGGGTGCAAGAAAAAGAACTTTTTTTTTTTTTAGAATGATTGTATCAATAGTTCGTTTGGATGTTATTGTTTGTAAAAGAGTTTGTAAAATGATTATATAAATAACTCGTTTGAATGTTGTTTTTTATAATCGAGTGATTGCAGATACTAGCTTATTTTGATATAGTTTTTTTGGAGGGGTTGTAGGAGATGTCTCTTATTTTTTTAAGGATATGATATTTATGATTTTTTGGGGATTTTGCATGTATAATAAAAATGAGCAAAATCAAAACTAATTCATTTGTAGCTGATGGTTAGTTCTATCACTTATAGAAATAATGTGCTATACATAAATTATTTTAGAAATTGTGCTAAAAATACAATATAAGAGATAAATGTGCTGAGGGTAAATTCTTTTTTGTTTTTCAAACTAAAATATATCATTTTATTTATTTATTATTTCTAATTCAAAATTAATCATTTATACTTTTGACTTTTTCTGATATCACCTCATTTATTGGCCCTTTTGATTTGTATTATTGAATTCATGTACTGTTATCTTTGGTGAGAATATTTTTGCAACATTTTTTATGATAATAATTTTATTTCACAATTCAAATAATTACATACTGAATATGAAATATACTTAAATTAAATGAAAAAACATATATTTTTAAATACGATATATGCGAATAAGAATAATTAATTAGTAAATCAAAGATAAATGATATTAGGTAGATATAATAAATAAAAATGAAATAAAAAAAATACGAAACTACCTTAATTTTAAATTATGAAACCTATTCTCAATATTATGTGATTGAGATTATGTAGATAAAAAAATATAAATATATTATATTATGTAGATAAAAAAATTAATTAGTTACAATTAAATATATTATGTAGATAAAAAATATATATATATAAATATCAAATATTAAACAAAAAATAATATTCAAATATTGATAATTTAAAATTATGAAATATATTTTCTAAAATATGATATTAGATAAATGAAAAAAATGTGTATGATAAAATAAAATTATATCATAAAAATTTAAAAACAAAAATATGAAAAAGAAAATAATTCTAATTTTTTTGGGTAAAAACCTTTGAAATTTTTTTTTTGAAATTTTGGGAAAAAAATAAACTGCATAAAAGAAAGAAATTTTGTAAAAAAACAATATTTTGAAAATATGTAAAAACAAATAATTAAAACTGAAACTTTGGTTTTAAAAAAAGTATAAACTGAAATTAAAAAAAATAAAATAAAAGCAAAAATTTGGGAGAAAAAACAAAAAAACGGTACTACTCAAAAAAAAAAAAAAAAAAAAAAAAAAAACCAAATTCATTGCCAAATGGCTCTTATTTTGCGTAGCGTGGAAAATTACAACCGCTCCATATAAACTCTTGAAATGCGCTCGTGGAAAAAAAGAAAAAGAAAAAGAAAAAAAGAGGGAGCGAATCATTCGCTCAAAAGCAATTCCTCAACTAGGGACGTAGAAATTACAATGCTCAATTTAAAAGTACTAAAGAGAGTCATAAAGAAGAGAAGTTTCCTGTGAAATAGAAAGATACATAATTGAATTGAAATTTGTTAAAATATCATTTTGTACTTTTAACTTCATTTTGTTTTTTTTTAAGCATAAAAAATCATTTTGTTAGCCTACTTTAAAATTCATTTTGTTTTAGTCTATGTATTTTTAGATGTTTAGTTTTAATTCATATAAACTTTTTAAAATATATTAGAAAAATTTTAATCAAAAGTATTTTTTTAAAAAATAATTATATATATATATATATATATTATAAGCATCAATTTTTAGTGGTCTGGCAAATCAATCAATAAGCAACAGATTACTTTATTATAATTTGTCCAGGGTAATACTTCCCTGCAGGAATTTCTGTAAGGTGCCCTAAAGACTGCCACGTGGCATTTTAAGAGAGTGCCACGTGGCGCTTAATTTTTTTTTTAAAATTTTTTTCTCTTTCTTCTTTTTCTTGGGTTTACCATCTGGTCACTTCCATCCTTTCTTTCTTTTTTTTTTTTTTTCATTTCTTTTTAATAAAATCATTTTCCTAAAATCTATTATTTTTCTTCAAAACTCATTTTCATCA
>JBBMKA010086088.1:0-10663 GCA_037833695.1 Sechiopsis laciniata | reverse complement strand
CCCCCCCCCCCCCCCCCCCCCCCCCCCCCCCCCCCCCCCCCCCCCCCCCCCCCCCCTCCCCCACACTCAAACCTATAATCTCATTGTTACTAAATCATACAAGTTGATGTTAGAGCTTTGCTCTTGTTGGCTCAAAAAAGGACTTTGAATGATCAACATGAGCATAAAATTTGTAACATGATGTTAGAGATTCAAATCTAATAGAAAACTATGGTCTAAAATGAAAGAAGTTGAAAGGCAAGGGCAATATTGAAAAAAAGTAAATCGAAAATAGGTGATCAAGGTAAATTTTCATTAAATTTTCACCATTTCACTACTACAATTATCAGAATAGATGGCAGGATAGAAAATTTTATTCAAAAAACACGGATGAAAGGTGACGGGCAAGAAAAAAGTGAATATTTGAAGACGGGCACAGAAAACGCGTGTCTTAAAAACTAAACGGTGGCGGGCATATTTGATGACAGACAGCCCATCGCGGTTAACTAACCTTCTTCAATGTTTAATGGTGACAGGCTACCTGTCATCAAATATGCTCGCCACCATTTCCTCTGTCTAACGTTCATTTTTCCCCCCATTTTTCATTTCTTTTCCCAGGGCCTACCTTGCTTCTGTGCTTTTCCCTTACGACCACCATTTTGAAGTCGTTAGCTCCGACCACCGTCGTCCATTCATTTCGAAGGCATTTTCTCCGACCATGGTACTCTTTTCTGTCGGCCTCTTCTTTCCCTTCAAGGTGAAACATTTTGAACTTTAACCCTATTTTTCGTTCATTTTTTGTCATTTCTTTATGGATGTTGTTTACTTTTGTTATGTTTTTTTATGTATGTTATTCATTATAATGGTAATTTCTTTGTGGGTTTTGTTCATTTGGTATGGTGGTTTTGTTGCTGTTCATTTTTTGTTAATTTCTTTGTGAGTTTTGTCCATTGGTAAAGATTTTTATGTGTTTAACTCCATTTGGTATGGTTTTAGTTAGTTTTTTTTTTCATTTGATATTAGTTTCTATGTTTTGGAATAGTTAGAAAATGCTTAAAACCTTAAATTTCTGTTTTATATATATTTGTGCAGGTAGTTCCTTTAGTTAAGTACTAGTAAAATGGCTATGGATAAGTCGTGGATGTTTAAGGATCGAATGTCACCCGAATACGGTTTAGGAGTTAAGTTATTTATAGACAAGAGAATACGACATTCGAAAGGGTCAAATTTGGTTTGTTGTCCATGCTTGAAATGTGTGAATGCCAAGTACCAAGATGTGAATATAATAAGAGATCATTTATTTATCAATGATAACAATCAAAGTTATAAGACATGGATTTGGCATGGAGAAGAATCAATTTCAGTGGAAAGAATTTTCGAAAGTGTTCCAATAGAAGTTATAGATGAGGATGTGGATGATCCTATAGGAATGTTTGAGGCTGCACACGATTATTTTAACGACAAATCCCCAATATTCGAAGAAGCACTAGAGAATGCTAAAAAACCATTATACTAAAATTGTAAAAGTTTTACCAAGATATCAGCATTGATTAAGCTTTATAATTTGAAAGCAAAGTTTGATGGAGCGATAAAAGTTTCATAGAATTTTTAGAATTACTGAGCATCCTATTGCCCAGTCCTAATGAAATTATGATATCCAACTATTATGAGAAAAGGGTTTTAGGTACTTTAGGAATGAATTATGAGAAGATCCATGAGTACATCAATGACTGTTGTTTGTATCGAAAAGAACTCGATCATGCAGATGTGTGTCCTACGTGTGGAATGTCAAGATGGAAGGTTCGAAAGAATATGAAAGAAGGAGTGAAAAATATTCCAGTAAAAGTCATGTGGTATTTCTCTCCTATTCCAAGATTTGAACAAATGTTTCGAAGTAAAGAAACTATAAGATTATTGATGTGGCATGTTACAGACTGTCAGGTTGATGGGTATGTACGACATCCAGCCGACATAATCTCATGGAAACAAATAGACGAAAGGTGCCCTGATTTTAGTTCAGAAACAAGGAACCTTCGCCTAGCCCTATCAACAGATAGAGTCAATCCGCACGGTGACCAAAGTACTAGATATAGTTGTTGGCCAGTTATGTTGGTGACTTACAATCTACCTTCATGGTTGTGCATGAAGCGTAAATTCTTGATGTTAAATGCTTTGTTAGTCGACGATTTGAAAAAGTTATGGAATATGGGTATTGAATGTTTTGATGCATATCAACAACAATGTTTCACCCTGAAAGCTATTTTATTATGGGCCATTAATGATTTTCCAACATATGGTAACTTGTGTGGGTGTACCACAAAAGGGTATAAAACATGTCTAATTTGTGGAGAGAAAACATCATCAATTTATTTACCACACGGAAAAAAGAATGTATATCTCGAACATAAAAAATATCTACCATTCGTACACCTATATAGAAAAAAAATTAAAGCATTTATTGGAGAACAAGAATTTGAAGTAGCCTTTGAACCGCAAAGTGGTGAAGAGATTCTTGTACAATTAAATAGTCTTCAATTTACGTATGGCAAGGGTCGACCCAGCAACAACAGCCTGATGAACCTTATTGGAAGAAGAAATCGATCTTTTTCGACTTGGAGTATTTGAATCATTTTTACGTGCAACACTATTTAGATGTAATGCACATTGAGAAGAACGTGTATTCCAATATTATCGAAATCCTACTTGATATTCCTGGAAAAATAAAAGATTGACTAAAAACTCGTGAAGACTTGGCTAAATTAAGACCTGAGTTAGCTCCAAAGAAGGAAGAAAAAATGACATTCTTACCTCCAGCATGTTACACACTATCGAAAACGGAGAAGATGAGTTTGTGTAAAAGCTTATCGGAACATAAAGTTCTTGAAGGTTATTCATCCAACAAAAGCAAATTGGTGTCTCTAAGTGATTTAAAACTTTACGGCCTTAAATCGCATGACCATCATGTTTTGATGCAACAATTGCTTCCTATAGCAATTCGTGGTATTTTGCCTAAGTGCGTTAGATACGCGATCATTTGTCTCTGTTTCTTCTTCAAAGCTATATGTAGTAAGTTGATCAATTCTGCTAAGTTGAAGGGATTTCAGGATGATGTAGTGGTCACTTTATGTCTATTAGAGAAGTTTTTTCCACCAGCCTTTTTCACAATAATGGTACACCTTATGGTACATCTTGTAAGAGAGATTAAGTTTTGTGGACCAGTTTATCTGAGATGGATGTATATCATTTTGAAAGGTACATGAAAGTTTTGAAAGGTTATGTACGTAATAGAAATCGATGGGAGGGATGCATTGGAGAAAATTACATATTAGAATAGTCGATAGAATTTTGTTCTGAATTTTTACCAGGAGTTGAATCAGTAGGGTTGCGATCATCTAACCAATTAAAGATTCAAAGATCGATCGACCATTATCTACTCCCAAGTACAAAACACCAACGAAATCTACGATTGATGAAGCTCATTTGTACGTACTTCCTAATGTTAATGATGTGCTTCAATATGTCGATCAACACATGCAAATGTCGACTAAATTGAATCCTACTAAGTCTAGAAATAAAAAGTGGCTTCAAAATGAACATAATCGCACATTCAATAGTTAGTTGCATGATCGAGTTAGGCTAGCTTTAGGGGTTCGAAACAATTCTATATCATCTACATTAAGGTGAATATCGCATGAACCTCGTTTAGAAGTTACCACTTACAATAGTTATATGGTTAATGGTAATGAATATCACACAAAGGAATGTGATGATCTTAGAAGTGTGTAGAACAATGGAGTTATGTTAACAGCTCAAACTTTGCAAGTTTTGAGTGCGAAAGACAAAAATCTGATCATGTTAGACATGACTTTTTACGGCGTACTTCAGGAAATCTGGGAGCTTGATTATTATAGTTTTATAGTCGTCCTATTCAAATGTGATTGGGTAGATAGTAATGGTGGAATTAAAGTAGACGACATTGGATTTACAACTGTAGACCTTAATCGAGTTAGACATAAATCTGACTCGTTTATCCTAGCCACACAAGCAAAATAAGTGTTCTACGTAAAAGATCCACTTGATCCTCATTGGTCGGTAGTTTTAATTCCTTCTCAAAGAATAGTTGAAGAACACGTTGATGATGAAGTGGATATTGGTAAAGAATATGGGTATGAGGTCATAGAAATGTTGCCTAATATTGTTGATGATGACTCAAAAACCTATATTAGAAGTGATTGTGAAGGTATGTGGATTAATAAATAGGTTGGTGTGTGTGTTATTGTTGTAGATATTTCGTTGTAATCATTTAACTATATATACTCTTTCAACATCTTTTGTTTCTAAAATATATTCTTCCTTGTGCAAATTGACACTATGTCTACATCATTAGGTAGAAAGCATGATGATGAGGTTTCTCAGAGGAGATCTAGATATGCTAGTAGGAGTTGTACGACTAGAGGGATCACAGTATTACATGAGCTTGCACAAGATAGGATGGTGAGAGAACGTCGTGTTCTCCAATATAATTCCTCTGGTCAACATATATATGGGGCTTCGAAGAAGTTTCGAAGATATATTGGTGTATGTGTTAGAACCCGTATACCTATCGCATACGATGAGTGGGAAGATGTCCCAAACCAGCTAAAGGAGCTAGTATTCGATCGTATCACGGTAATTACTTCAATTACTATATCTAAATTTTGACACATATTACATACTAACTAATCTAATATGTATTCCTTGTAAGCAGATATCGTTTCAGATGGATCCTTTGTCAAAACCAAACATTATGATGTCTATGTTAAAGGAATTTAGGACATTTCGATACAATCTACATAAAAAGTTCATCAAGCCATTTGAAAAGGACCACTGATAACTCTCAAGTATTGAGAGTATTTTTTGCTTTATTAAGAACATTTTGAATAAACCCCCTGAATTATTAGTCTGATTTGAGAGAAATTATGATTAGCGATAACATTATTTTAGTAACTTGTAAAGTTCTACAGTTTTTTTAGTAGAACAGGTTTTTAAGTGATTTTGTAGCAGTTATGCATGAATGTGTGAGAAATTAGGATGACAAGGTCAAAAGCTTGATTATCTTTAATTGCTACAATTTCAGGATGCGTAAAGTGCTAGATAGCTGAAGCATAAATTCGGAGCTGAGTTGAAGGCAACAGAAATGGAGTGACTATTCTGGATAGGACACGTGTCAAGCATCAATGAAGGGCAATAATTACTATGTGGGAGCATCTAATCTCAGCCGTTGACCATTTAGGCGGGAGCTATAGGGGGGAGTACTTAAGCTGGAGCGTATTTGAATTGAAGGGGCCTTTTCTATTTTCTCAAATTCTAGATTTTCGTTTTGAGAGCATTTTTTACTTTTAAGCATTTTCAATTTGAGAGTAGTTGTTCTTTAGTTTTAGTTATTGCAATTAATTTCGTTCAAGCTACGTTGGAGTTCATAGCCGCGTCAATTAAGATTTAGAGTTTATTTTTTTCATTTTGAGGAGCATTTGAAGTAGAGAAGTTGGATTGGATCTGGAGCAATCTTCATTGAGCGGATCACAATAGGCTTTTTCTTCTCTATGCTTTCTTATCTCTGTTTATTTGATTTATGTATTTGTTTGAGCTATTGTTAAGTTGATTACACATTTCTGCAAGTTAATATGATGAGCGATTACTCTGTTTTTGCATTTACTGTTGTTTCAAATGTTAATATGAGTAGCTAAATCCCTAAATCGGAAGAATTAGGAAGTAGGATGAAGTTGTGGTAGTGTTGAGTAGAAAGATGTTCAATTATGTATCCATGCTGTTTTGATTCCAAGTACGTTTCGTCTGATCAACTATTTGTGCTTGCTTTATTTCGATTCCGAGTGGAATGTGATAGAGTGAACTTGCATAGGATCACATTAGGTTTGTTTAAGATTTCTTGCAATTTGAAGATCTGTTAGAGATAACGATTTTACTAATGCTGTTGACTCTGTTTGTATTTGAATGTTGTAAACAAGAGAGAGAGCAGAGCGAGAGTAAATCAGGAATTCACTTCTTACTAGTAAAACTTAATGCTAAAACAATTTTCTCTGAAAATGCCTAATTTATTTCGATACTTGAAATTGACTGCTCATTTCGTTTTAATTCATCGCGTGAAAAATATTTTGATATCATTTACTTTACTTTTATTGTTTTATTGTTGAAGCAATTCATCTGTTGCTTTAACATTGCATTAGTTAATCAATTCACAACACAATTACGCCTTTATATATTCTTATACTGAGAAGAACCTAAAGATTAACACCATTTTCCTGAGGGGATGACCTTTGGAGAGAGCAAAACTTACTACAACAATGACTATGTACACTTGCACATATTTGCTCGAGAACTTTTACATATTGAGTTGAATAATTGCTATAGCTTATCTTGAGCAGAATTGGATCTTGTTGTTTGAAATTGGACAAAGTTTTTGGCGCCATTGTCGGGGATTTGTGCTTGTTTAATTTTCATTTTCAGAATCAGTTTAAGAATAGAGTGTGAACGTTGAAGCTGATCAACTAATCTAGTTTTATTTTGCAGGATCATTTTCGTGTATGGTCAGGAGAGAAATCGATCACGAACTAGAAAATTGTATAGAAGAATCACAGAAAATAGAAGAATGGCTACTAAACGAGTGCAAGAACCGACGAGCAAAATAATCCTCCTGTTGGAGCAAATCGAGTTAATGAGGTACTGATTGATCCAATCTTCTCATGAATGATCGGAATAGAGCCTTACGAAATTATGCTACACTAGATGTAGCCGACTGACAAAACGGAACCATTAGGCCAGAGATTGCAGCAAGATCTTTTGAGCCTAAACTAGTATGTTTTCGATGTTGCAAACTATACGCCAATTTCAAGGATTAGCAATAGAAGATCCACACCAGCATTTTCGAACATTTATGAATGTGTGTGATTCATTCAAGATTCTTGATGTGACGCAAGATGACTTGAGATTAAAATTGTTTGCATTTTCTTTGCGAGGTAATGCAAAAGCATGGTTAGATAGTCTAGAGGACGAAGATCTGACAACATGGAACAGTGTAGCAGAGAAGTTTTTACTAAATTCTTTCCTTTGACGAGGAACATCAAGATCAGAAATGAAATTATGACATTTAAGCAGAATGATGATGAATCGATTATTAAAGCTTGGGGGCATTTTAAAGCATTGTTGAAAAGCTGTTCGCACCAATGTATACCTTTCTGCGTGCAGCTAGAGCATTTTTATTATGGACTCGATCAGAATTCACAATTGATCCTAGATGCTTCAGCAAACGGAGCGATATTGAAAATACAATTAAGTACAAGACATAATAGAGAATATAGCACAGAACAACTGACAATGGAAGAACGTTAGAAGAATAAGAAATAGTGCAGTTGGGCGACTTGAAGAGAACGAAGCAAGTGCATTGAGTGCACAAATGACGACTATGACAAGTCTGTTGAAAAAGATGCAGAATCCAAATCATGAACCTGCCCTAGTAAACAATGTTAGTCCGATATAGAATGCACCGACAATTGGACAATCGATAATGAAATCATGTGTAGTATGCGGGGAAGCCCATAGTTATGAATTTTGCCCACATAACACATCATCGGTGTGTTATGCAGGAAATGTGCAAGGGAATCAACAATTCAATCCATATTCAAATACTTATAATCCAGGATGGAGATAGCATCCTAATTTTTCATAGAGCAATCAAAATAATGCAACAAATCCTAGTACTCAAGGATACACACAACCAAGAATATGAGGAGTTCAACAAGGATACAATGTACCTCTTGTGCAGTATAACTAAGGACACAATGTTTATCAAAATAATCAAAATCAGTGAGGAGGTGGAATGCAACAACAGACACAAGGGAATTCACTAGAGAATATGATGAAAGAATTCATGAATAAAATAGTTACAGCTATTCAAGAACATCAAACTGCAATGAGAAATCTAGAAATTCAAATGGGCCAGTTAGCCAATGAGTTGAAACAAAGACCATTAGGGAAGCTGCCAACTGACACTGAAATCAATAGGAAAGAAGGAAAGGAGTAAGTAAAGTTTATTGAATTAGTTAATGAAAGTGAGAGAATGACTACTGCAGAAGTCGGCACTTAAGAAGGAATCATGAGGATGAATAGTGAAGCAAAAGAAAATGAGCATTGCGAAGAGACAGTCTCAAATGCAATACCTTCTGGAGTCAATAGCATCTCAATAGCAGAATAGACAATCTAGAAAGAAGCTATAGACAGTTCAACTAGAGTTCATGAGAAGAGGAAAGGTAGTGAGGGAGTTGAGTTTACGCCACCACCACTACCATTCCCTCAGAGACTTAAGAAGAGGAAACAAGATGTGAAGCAGTATGCGAAATTTGTAGACATCTTGAGTGAAATTCAGATAAACATTCCATTATTGGAAGCTTTGAAGCAGATGCCTAATTACATGAAGTTTCTGAAAGAGGCATTGTTGGAGAAGGATATTTTAGAAAAACTAAAGTTGGTATCATTGAATGCTGAGTTTAGTGCTATAATTAAAAGCAAACTTCCCACAAAAGAGCAAGATCCAAGAGCATTCCCATACCAATATCAATTGGAGGTCAGAAATTAGGACAAGCATTATGCGACTTAGGAGCAAGTATAAATTTGATGCCATTGTCAATATACAAGCCTTTTGGAATAGAAGAAGCAAAACCTACTGAAGTTAAGATACAGTTAGCTGATAGATCTATGACAACACCAGTAGGAAAAATTGAAGATGATCTGGTACAAGTGGATAAATTTATATTTCCATCTGATTTTATTATATTGGATTACGAGGCTGATTACGAAGTACCAATCATTTTAGGTAGACCATTTCTGAAAACTGGGAAAATATTGGTTGATGTTCAAAAGGGAATAATAACAGTTAGGATGAATGATCAAGAAATCAAGTTTAGTATCGACAATTATAGGAAGCATCCTGCAGGAATAGAAGAATGTTTAGTGATTGATGCGTTAGATACAGAAATTTAGCAGATAAGAGAGAAGAAGTTGCGAAAGCAATACCAGTTGTTGAATGAACAAAATGAATAATTAGAAGAAAAATTACTAGAAAAGGAATTGGAGGTTAGGGTGATTTTGGCAAGTATGCATTGCAACCCTCTTAATCTAGAAGATAGAAAGCTGTCATCTACTGAACTATCAGTTGAACAACCGCCAGATCTTGAATTAAAGATTCTACCAGAGCATTTGAAGTACGCATATTTAGGAGATCAAAACATTTTGCCTATTATCATTTCGTCTAAGCTTGAAGCTAGAAAAGAAGATTTGTTATTAAATGTGCTAAAGCAACATAAAACAGAAATCAGATGGGCTTTATTAGACCTGAAAGGGATCAACCCTTCCTTTTGTATGCACAACATCAATCTATAAGATGAGAATTTCAGATCCGTTGAGCCGCAAAGAAGGCTGAATCTTGCAATGAAGGAAGTAGTAAAAGAAGGAGATAATTAAATGGTTGGATGTAGAAGTCACATACCCAATATCGGACAACAAATGGGTCAGTCTAGTTCAATCTGTGCCCAAGAAAAGAGGTATGATAGTGATTACAAATGAGAAAAATGAATTGATACCAACTAGAACTATGACTGGAGGGAAAATTTGTATGGACTACATGAAGCTGAACAAAGCTACAAAAAAGTATCATTTTTCTTTACCATATATAGACCAAATGTTAGATAGACTTGCTGGAATATTTGCATTTCAAAGGATGCCATAGACCCAGCAGATCAAGAAAAGACCACGTTCACCTATCCGTTTGGAATATTTACATTTCGAAGGATGCCATTTGGATTATGTAATGCGCCAGCAACATTCCAACGATGCATGTTGGTAGTTTTCTCTGATATGATAGAGCAAAGTATGGACGTCTTTATGGACGATTTCACAGTATTTGGAAGGACATTTTAAGCCTGTTTGAGCAGTCTCAATAGAGTGCTAACGCGTTGTGAAGAGACAAATCTAGTACTAAATTGGGAAAAATGTCACTTCATGGTGACAGAAGGGATAGTGCTTGGGCATAAAATTTCGAATGTCGGAATGGAAGTTGACAAAGCAAAAGTAGATGTTATTGAAAAATTGGAACACCCCACAAATGCCAAAGCTATCAGAAGTTTTTAGGACATGAAGGTTTCTATAAAAGATTTATTAAGGATTTTTCGAAAATATTAAGACCATTGTGTGAATTGCTTGAGAAACATCGAGAGTTCAAGTTTGACAGTGCTTACAATAAAGCATTTGTTTTGTTGAAAACAACATTAATATCTGCACTTATACTGTGTACACCAGTGTGATGCTAGTGATTATGCAGTAAGAGCAATGCTAGGTCAAAATGGAGACAAACTAATTCATCTAATCTATTATGCTAGAAGAATGCTGAATGATACTCAACGCAACTACACAACTACAAAAAAAGAGTTGTTAGCAGTGGTGTTTGCCTTAGATAAATTCAGAGCATATTTAATAGGATCAAAGGTTATTGTTTACACAGACCACGAATCAAACTAATATTTGCTTACAAAGCCTGATGATAAGAATCAGACAACCGAACCATTGCATGTACCTGAAGGACCTATTACAAGGAGCAAGACAAAGAAGATTCAAGAGGCATATATATTACATCTTC
>JBBMKA010086078.1:0-13761 GCA_037833695.1 Sechiopsis laciniata | reverse complement strand
TATATATCGATATTTCATTCACCAAATATATATAGAGATATATATTTTGATATGTCATTCACCAAATATATAGAGAGAGAGAGAGCCATCTTTGAAACTTTGCCTCTTCCCATTTAATTGAAATAAGTTAATTATTGCAGAGCAACAAAAACTCTTCAACATGAAGCTATATGAATCCCCACCATAAGATTATTTGAAACTTCTAGTTGACATTTCATGGAACCATATTGATTATACATTAAAAAAAATAAAATAAGCTATCTTGATTGATTGATGTAGTGTTATATTAAACCATTAGGGGCCGTTCACTTCGTGGTAGGATTACCATGAGATGGACATTTGAATTACCACATTTATTTTGCAGTAATAGAAAAATATCCAGACAACCTAAAATGTCCGACATTCTAGGATGCCCATTTAATAGTCATTTGGATATCCTTCTACAATATGGGTTTTTAGGATGCCATGTAGAGAGCATCTTTGAATGACATTTTTGCCCTCATGGTTTTTTTAATATATTTTTTTATATTTTATTTTTATCATTTTTTTCTCTATATTTTGTATGTAGATTGTGCCTTAAAAAATAATAATATATTCTTTTTTAGTATATAATTATTATGCCTTAACAACTAAACATACATAATTAATTATTTATATTTTACATTTTGATTTAAAATAATAAGCATTAAATTGAATAATATTTGGATTATTTTCAACAAAAATTTAAAATGCGTTGATTTTTGTTATATGTTTCAAATATAATTATCCACACTTTCTATATTTAGCAAATTTTCAATTGTTCAACTAATAAATAAATTTTAGTTTTTTGCTAGGTAAATTTATTTTAAAATATAATATTTAAATTAATAGAACAAATACGTTATATAGATTTTAATTACATAAATTAATGTGTAAATTAAGTTATGAGGGCATTTAAGACATTTCCATGAATAAAATTTATAAAATAAATAAAGTTTTCTAAATACCCGTAAAAATATTACTACAAAACAAACATATCTAAGAATGTCGGACATCTGAAATTTTGGATATCAAAAGATTCTAGTTATCCTGATTATCTCAAAGTAAACGGCCCCTTAAGTCCAAATTAATGGATTCAATCAAATTTAATGAACTAACTAACGACTTGATTTTTATTTATTTATTTTAACCGAGAATCAAATGTCGACATAAATATAAACATCTCAATTTTATACAGGTGCCACCATAAAGATTAATTTTGCATAACTATTTTTAAGATTTATTAAAAGTAAGAGACTAATATGAAATAACATGGAATTGACAATTAAAATATTGATTTTATATTAGGGTTGTTAGCATGCATATACATGATTTGGTGACTTTGATAAATACAATAGATTGATTAAAAAAAGTGGAAGCTTATAAGAGAATATTATGGAAAATTCAAGGTTTTCAGAAATGGGGAAATTAATTTATAATTATATGGTTGAGAGATGGTGTGCTGTACTATCAATAAACATTTGGTAATTTGTTGCAAAATTGGGTTAGAGAAAGATAGATCTTTGATGAAGACATAACACCAAAATTATTTGCATGTTTTTCTTGCAAGAGTGCATGTCATTGTTAGAATTATTAGAAAGACAATTAATAGTTATAGTTAGTGTACAAGCCTAAGCAAATATTATGTTATCAAAGTGGGGCTTAGTCTAGTCTTTAGGTAGAGGCCTCGTAAACGGTCTGAGCTTTCAAAGTAAGCTCTTTTGAAAGTTTTCAATTCAAAATTTATGAGTGAATTACAAAATCTCTCGAACTAAGACCTTAAAATGGACGCGAACACTCTCGGATATATATAGTGGGACAAAACTTCGATTCTCAGTTATAATAAAAAGTAGGTTTAATCCAATGGTACAAATACATGTATTGTCGATCAAGAGGACGTAAATTTGAATCTATCCACCTTAAATAAATATTGTTGTACTAAAAAAATAAATATGTTTCTCTAAACCAATATGTGTGTACGATTTACTGATTTAGGGTCATTTTGGTAAAATGCTTCTCTTTGTCTATAATAGCCGTGGAAATTTAGGTAATTTTAGCAAGGGCCAATACTTGTTGATTGGGTAAAAAAAAAAAATTTAAAAACCGTAAAATATTTGGATTTTTGGTACCAGTTGATAAGAAAATTTTTTAGCATTATGCATTTCTTGGGAACAAATATGATAATTTTAAGACTATTTTGGTAATATCCTTCACCATCTTGGAAAATATGAGAATTTATAAATTAATGCTTTGAATTTTTTTTTTGTTTTTGGGAAAAGTAGTTTTCTTAGTTTCTAAGTTTAGGGTCTAATTTTAATTTGATTTTTATATTTTAAAATTGAATAATTTTATTCATGATATTTTAATAATCGTGTGCTTTTTTAGTTTACTTTATATTTATTTTCTTTTAAAAATTAAATTTAAGTAAAGATTAAAATAATTATATAATCAATATATTAAAAGTTAAAATTAGTCTAATTATCATTTTAGTCGACATTAAGTTATGTAACAAATGATTTTGTTATTTCAAGAACTAAAGTGAGTATTATTAAAATAATAATAAAAATATTTAATTTTGAATCCAAAGAACGAAACTGAATTTAGACTCCAAATTTAGAGATTAAAAATGTTTTTTTTTAAGGGAAGACAATAAGAATGCATGATTATTTCTTATTCTTTTGTTACCCAAAAAAAAAAAAATGAAAAAAGTCAAAAGTTTTTTTTTAGTAAAAAGTAAAACATTCGAGATTGTTATGTCATATGTTTAACTTCTTAATCTTGTATATTAGATTTGAAAGTTAAAACATGATAAGAGTAGGCAAATTTTGTTGATGTTCTAGAAGATTGTGGAAACAAGAAACCTAAGAGTTGGTTTTGGTTTGATACCTTTTCTAAATGTGTGTTCTATATTCTATAAAAATAAAAAATATATATTAAAAATAACATTGAAGTTTTATCCTTATTTGAATATCAAATGTACTTTGGGAGAAAAGATGTGTACTTTTTAAAATTCAATGATTTAAATTCATATCTTTTAAGTTATTAATTCATATTCTGTTAATCTAAGTTTTTGTTGGCAATTTTTATCAGTATTTATGAGTATCCAAGACCAATTTAGCACAATTAATTATTTTCATGGAACAACTTTAAAAAAATACATAAAAATTAATTTCTAAATAGATAATTATTATGAATTTAACTTATAATCTTTTTATTATTTTTAAGATTTTCGTGGTGGTCAATTTTAAAATCTATACCATCAAATAACACTTGAGGGGAGAAACTGTTTAATTCTCCCTTTTGCCCTTTTAATTTGATGTCTTTGTAAATTAAGATTGTATTGGTAATTTGAATAAAGAATCGAAAGGTTAATAACTTACTCGTTTCTTTGTTTGGTGGTTATTCAATTTAACACCACGTTCGATCATGAAAATCGGTATTTTGATTCTCATATTATTTGAGTGTAGTAGTGTAGGGTTTGTTAATCTCTCTTTCCTTTATGTAGGGTTTGTTAATCTAATTAATATTGTATATTTGAACAATATAGAAATCAGTCAATACATTCTTATCAAAAAAAAAATCAGTCAATACATTGTTTCTTTTGATACGACTTTTTCATGTATAATAAAAAAAAAAAAAAAAATTAAATCTATAAACATCCATTTGTACAAAAAAAAATTGTGCACGGCAAAAAATTGTTATTGACCTAGTAAAAAGACGTAAAGGTTTATGTACATGATGACTTCAATCAATAAACGTATAATCTTTCATCAATGTCATAAACAATCTTCAATAAATATTGGAGACAATCGACATAGTATTTAATAAGTGCTACAAATAATTTTCGATTAATACCATAAATAATTTGTATAATATTCAATAAGTGTCACGAATAATTTTTTGTCAGAGCAGCAAATAGTTTGATTGAGACAGTGAATAATAGAATTGAAATATAAAAAAAAAAAAACCAAAATTGTCATAAAAAATTCTAAAATGTTATAATTAAAATAGACAACAATAATTGTCATCTAAATTCCAAAAAAGAATGCATATGTGAAAAAATATATTTTTATTTTGAATAAAGTTTGTTTTTAAAATTAAAAAAAAAAAAAAAAAAGTTTGTTAGTATATAGGTTAGATTCTTTTTGCAAAAGCTTCTTAAAAAAAAAGATTCTTTTTGCAAAAAAAAAAAAAGGTTAGATTCCTTCTAAATCCTAAATTAGTAAGGATTTTCCAATAAATTAAATTAAATTCAAGGATTTTCCAATTCAAAAAAAAAAAAAAAAAATCAAGGATTTTCCAATAAATTAAATTAAGTGCAATAATACACCATAAATATGTAGTATCTAAAGAGACGATAAACTATCGTTTCAATCGTGTCATAAACATCTAGTCTCAGAAAAAAAAAACATATCTTTAAAAAAAAAAAAAAAGCATATAATTCACAGTTTCTTTAACAAAATTTAATTGTCACGTGGCTGATTTTCCTACAACAATTAGATGCAATATATTTTATTATTTATTGTGCCCATCCATAATAATTATGTGAGTATTCCAATTCATAATTTAATAATTCATGAATATGAATACATATTTATGTTATTAAATTATTGTTATGGTTCTAGTTGCCATTAAAAAACATATTTTAAAAATCTAAAAAAAATAAATAAATAATATATATATATATATATTTTTTTTTTTTTTTTTTTTTTGAAATAAAACCACTTCAATAACCATGGAAACAAAACGTACAATAAAAATCCTCAAAGAAAGAAATCAAAATGCAAGAAAATGCTTGAAAAAGAAACTTGAACTTGACCTACAATTCGAAGTAACACAAAACAAAAAAAACAACAACCGTTAATAAAGAAGCTCCTATAAAGTGATCTGAAACATCTTCCGACTGGGCTAATATACATAAAAGACTAATATATCCCAACGTACAAGGCCAAAAATAAATAGTCAACACTTCATGAGTTGACGTTGAAGAAGCTTTTAGGAGTTAACACTATCATCATAGAAATCACTGAGGAGCAAGAATCTGTCAAAGAATAAAACAAGAGCTTCAAAATCGTAGAAGAACGAAAACTCTTACGAAAGTAACACTCAACCATCACTGAAATAGAATCTCCTTATTAAACAACTCCTCCTCCAATTGCAATAATTGAAAAATACAAAAAAGTATGGACTCACAAAATAGAAACTCGTCACCATAGACCTCTCTCGAACAATCACTAATGAATTCAGCATGGTAAACATGTTTAAGTGGATGAGAAATTTAAGCATGTTTTTAGTTAATGAGAAATTCAATATTATCTTCTAAAAAGTTTTGGTTTAACAATTCTCATCCTAACAATTGTTATCCTAATGTTTTAAGTATTAGAGAACTCCAGTAACATCTTGTAAAATCTAGTAATTAAGAAGTTATGAATGTGAATGTTTCTGTCGAATTTAAAAAAGAAATTTTTAAACACAATAAGTGGTTAAAAACACAAATGACCACTACATTTTGTTTTTATAGCAGACCAGTACATTTAATTAGTTCTCCTTTATTTTTTTTTATTAAAACATATATGAATATCTTTCCATTATAGATAGCACGCTAACAAGAATGATAATTTAATCAATGTAAGTATACTGTAATACCCTAGTTATTTTAGATATATTTATGTGTTTTATTGAAAATTTATCATCTTGAAACCTCCCCAAATATATATGGTATTTTTCTTAAATAAATAATAAGTTTAATACCACAACACTAAACACAAGGAAGTTTGTCATGGCCGCATTGTGCGGTCTGTTCATCATGGTCGTATTGCTATATTCATGTTTCACCGTGATTATACCGCTCTGTCTGTTCATCATGCTTGCTTTGTTGTGTTCGTTCTCATCACGATTGCATTGTTCTATTTGTTGCACATTAATTGTATGGCTCTATTTTGTTCGTCACATGCATTTTGGATCTAGTATTGTATTGGGACTGTATTGTCCTGCCTGTTCATTATGATTGTACTGCTCTATTAATTCACTGTGATTGCCTTGCACCCTTGATTCCATTATAGTTGTAATGTTGTTTGTTGTTTTAGGAGTTGGAGTTGGTCGGATACGTGTATCAGACCAGCTACCAGTGTTTTGCTCGGTTAGCTTTACCCCTGTTCGAGTTCTGTGCCATGTGTGGCATGAAGTGGTTTGTTGATAGCTACGCAATCTCTAACTGCCTTTGGAAGAAGCTCAACCTCAGTCCTTCTTCTTTGCCGAGCTTCAAGTTTAGAGAGTGAAAGTCAGAGGACCGCCCTCGTTTGTTTTGCCAGCCAAGTTAGTTTGTTGTGTTGTCCCAAAGTGTGAAGTCTTGCCTCGCTCGGTTGCGTTGTGGTGTTTGACCGAAGTTGAGTTAGAAAGTGGTGCCCGCGAGGTGGAGTTTGTTATTGCGCATTCTGAGGTAAAGTTGCATAGTGGTAAGTTTGTTTTGGGGAATGCGCGGGAAGTTTTGGGAGCTCGATTAAGTGGATCTCTGCTCTAGTGTGGTCGATCCAGCGGGGTAAGACTTTTGTCCGTGTTTAGTGTCACAGCTAAGTGCGAGTTAAGTTGTTTCGAGTTCTTCGTTAGTAATAAAGCATCAAGACCTGAGTTCTCCAAAAAGTTTCTTATCACTAAAATTCTGTTTACCCCAAATTTTAAGAAGAAGAATAAATAGTTTGAATCCCAACCACTATTAATAAGATCCGATGTTTTGAAAACAAGAATGATGACCTTAATGATTCAACAATTAAAAGTGAACGATTTAAACCATATTGATATTATCAACCTTGACGATCCAGTTTACTAAATGAATCTTAAAGCTGTGCAAATTTAAAATTTTGGTTGAAATGTTTTGAATAACTGGAGTTGTTAACTGAGATTTTTAAGCCACATGATTTCAACAATAGGAACAAATGTTTTAACCTATAATTAATGATTAACAGTCATGTCGACCCAAATAACTAGAGTTTAAAACCATTTACAAATCTTCATTTTGTTAAAAATGGTTTTGGCAATTAGAGGTTGCTAGTGAAAGTTTTGTTGTGGCACCAGAGGGTGCAATAGACAACTTGGGAATCGAAGAAGAAATGAGTTGCAATCTCGTTCTCTAGTGTGTTATGTCTTAAAGTCTCTTTAAGAGGAGAATATTGTAACACCCTAGTTATTTTAGATATATTTATGTGGTTTATTGCAAATTTTATCATCTTGAAACCTCCCCAAATATATATGGCATTTTTCTTAAATAAATTAATCAATGAAAAGGTTTGAAAACTATTAAGTTAATTGGTTAGTGGTCACTTCTTTTTCAACCTTGATTTTTAACTTCCTTGTGTTTAGTGTTGTGGTATTAAACTTATTATTTATTTTCTCATTAACTATACCAAGCAGAAATTAAGATTTTAAGAAGCAATTGCTTATTTTGGGTAAATATGGAAAATCATTTTAAAAGTTTAGGGATCTGTGGGTTATTAAAATGGAAATTTGGGTTTTGTATAAAATAAATGAATTCTTTGCTTTTCTCTCTCTAGACCATTGTAAGCCGCCACTTAAACCATCCCCATCCCTAAAATTTCGACACCTACCACAGCCCCAACTCCTTTCCAACATGTTCAACAAGCAAGGGAGAAGTAGTTTGATCTCAGCCGCCCACCTCGTGCCACGTGTCAGCTTGGCAGTGGAGGTCCATCCCAACGCACCGATCCCTCCCCTCTGTTTCGTCGTTCTCCAGCACGCGGCAGTGAAGTCTTTCCCGATATGTTCTTTCCGATGACTCCTCCTTCAACCTCAGCATCTTCCTCTACGCTGCCACCACCGACAACATTTCTGGGTAGCACCGCCTCTCTTCCGACGAGTTTTTCAACAGTTCCAAGCTCATTTTCACCATTATTTTTGGTAATTTCTCTCTATTAAAACTCACTACTTCTTTCTCAGTTTCACAGAGTTAGAGAGCTCCATTTGTGATTCCGAGACCAGTTCTATGCTCAGGGCATCGAAGGCTTCGAAACAAGGTAAGGTTTGCTAGTTTTAATGGAGTTTTCAAGCGAGGGAGTTTTGAATTCGTTTCTTCTTTCGTAGTTTTACGGAGCTAGAAAGTTCCATTCGGAATTTCGAGACTAGTTTCGTGCTTAGGGCAACAAGACGAAGAGAAAGAGGTATGACTCGCCCCTTTCCATGGCGGCGTGCTGCCGGCTGCAGCCACCACCACCTTTTTTTGGAGACACGCCGTTAACTCAGTTTTCCATCTCCGTTCGTGTGGTGAACTCAGTTTTAGCTCGTTGTGCTTCGTTTGTTAGTTTCATTGATTTCTATTCGTGTTTCATCGTTTAGGCAACTCTCGAGATTTGTAGTTTGGCTCGTGGTTTAGCTTGGTGGTTCAGTCGAGACGTCGAGAAGGTAAGAAGTTTCATTATGATTTGGGTTATGTGGCTTAAAAGTATGTGAATAGGAACTTATTAGAATTTACGAGGAATGAGTGCTTGATGACTTGT
This sequence comes from Sechiopsis laciniata, assembly GCA_037833695.1. Classification (NCBI taxonomy): domain Eukaryota; kingdom Viridiplantae; phylum Streptophyta; class Magnoliopsida; order Cucurbitales; family Cucurbitaceae; genus Sechiopsis; species Sechiopsis laciniata. Next base: position 5,236 of record JBBMKA010086078.1, on the reverse strand, counting down.
GACATGTTTGTTCGTGCTTGAAACCTCTTGATTAAACTGATTATACTCGTAACGGCATGGAATCATAGTGTAGTTCATAAACTGTAAAGTCTCTATTTGTTGTGCTCATGCGATCGTATCGCTATCCCCTTATTCGCACATTTTGCGTATATACGTGATGGTCTGTTTATCTGTTTGACTATTTGAATGACCGAGTGGCCTAGGGTAATGCATGTAGTGATTGTGATCGAAATACCCCTAACGTGTTAGGTAGCTCATGAATGGGATTATACACGTTTCGATGTTGTTGTTCCATCTATGTTTGACTGTATACGTGTTGCAATGATTATATGCTCGATTTCTCTATTTTTTGTAGCCTAGAGGAGCAGCTAGTTCACCCCTACTAGGACTCGTGTTGCGTGATCAATATCGTGTTATTGATGTGACTCGCTAGTGCCCTTAGGAATCGAGCGAGGATATAAATCCTCTTTACTTCGAGACACGTGGTTGGGCTGTACTAACCTACGGGTTAACTATTACATCCGACCAACGGGTTAAATTTCATCCACGTGTCACATTGTGCGTAGAACAACGAGTTCCTTAGTTGTTGAGCGCACGTTGCGGGTTGCACCAATCCTCGAGTGGGGCAGTTCCACTCGCCTAGGCTAGGTTAGATCTCGTGTGACTCTAGTGCTAGTTATATCTCTTTGTTATACTCATGAAACCCTATATGCATTGTGCATGGTTTCACTTGTTTTCCCGTTGTAGTATGTGGGAAGGGAGCCACTCATGACTCGTTTGGCCCCTACACCTACTATAACGACCCGGTACGTGGGAAGAAGAGCAGTCATGACTCGCTTGACCCCGACACCTATTAGAAGAGGCCACTAGGACAGATGATGGTGCAGAGGGATGCTTGTCGGTGAGCCTACATGCATTATGGGATGTTGTTTGCAGGCAAGTCGGTCCTCGCATGCTAAGGTTAACAGATGGCGCCCTAGCCCAAGGTCTAGGGACCCTACAGTTTCCCTCACTCGTGGCTCTCCCTGACAAGGTCAGGGGATTTTATCAGCATTCGAGTATGCCCTTGCTGACACGACTTGTGCCGTTGTCTTGACCCGAGGTTTATGGATTTTTTGTGTTTCCCTCACTCGTGGTTGGTCCTTGACAAATGGCCAGGCTACCCCGAGACATTTGTGTATGTCTCTACGAACACGGTATGGGACGTGTCCCGAACCAAGGTTTAGGGATCTTGTGTGGTTCTCTCATTTGTGGTCCTTTCCGACAGGGTCGGGTGACTTCATCGGTATTCATGATGCCTCTTCTGATACGCTATTAGGGCGCAGTAGAAGCATGGCAGGGGTCTGACAACTGTTGTCAGGCTACCCTGAGACATTTGTGTATGTCTCCACGGTTGCAATTTGGCAAGTCCCTGACAGTGGTCAGGCTACCCCGAGACATTTGTATATGTCTCCACAGTTGCAGTTTGACAGGTCCTTGACATAGGTCAGGCTACCCTAAGACAGTATTGTATGTCTCCGCAAGCATAGCGTGATGGGTTCTTGATAAGTCAGGCTACCCGAGGCAATTGTGTATGTCTCCGCTGATGCAGTTTGGTGGGTCCCTGACATAGGTCGGGCTACCCCGAGACACTTGTGTATGTCTCTGCGGACACGGTTTAGGACGTGTCCCGACACGAGGTTTAGGGAACTTGTGTGTTTCCCTCACTCGTGGTCCTCCCCTAACAGTGGTCAGATGATTTCTCGACATTTAGCCATATCTTGCTCACGGCTTGCACGTCGTCGTTTGGTATTGTTTGCTCGTGACCGACCCAGGGGTCGGGCACGCATGTGCAAGACACTTAGCTTTAGTTGTCGTATCTTTTAACTTATTTCCGTTTGCATGCTTAAGCTCATGGTGGGGTTCCTTACTGGGTATATTTCGATATACTCACTCCTTACATTTTCAGGTACTGATCCATTTCGAAGTGCTAGGCTGGGAGCTGCATCAATCATGGACACGGTGTCGACGTTTTCCTTTCCGCATTGTTTTTACTTTGTGTCATACTTTATGTTTATAACTTTGCTAAACTATCAGGATCCCGAACCCTGTTTTGTATGTTTTCAAACTATCAGCACTGTTTTCATATTTTTATGAGGTTTTGTTGGAAAATGCATATAGTTATTAAATTTATTTTTGAGGATTTTAATGTGCATGCACCTGTAACACTCCATTAGAATATTTAGGAAGTCGGGTCGTTACATATACGTTGTCTCGAATTCCCTATTTGAAAATGTTATAAATAAATGAGACCAATTTTATAATATACAAGTCTTTTGAATTTTGTTACATAACTTTTTTCATTAAAGTTTGGTTTCAATACATTTAATTACAATATATCTTTTAATTGTTGAAAAGTTTTGGTACATTCATTGCTGCCATAATGCATTCGATAATTACCTCACAACTTGACTTATTATTTTATTATAAGTGAATCTATTATGCCATTCAATTAAGAATTTTTCCAATATAACACTACTTTTTTTTTTCCAACTAAACAAGAGTACAACATTAAATCGGCAATTAAATTGTTACTTCAATTTTCATAAGGAGCATAATTTCAACGTTTTAATAATCATCATATTATAAATTCAAATTCTCTTATAATATTGTTCAATAATACAAAAAATAAATAAAGATAAAAAATAAAAAACTTGTTTTATTTATATAGGACAAACTAAGGTGACAATTTTTCTATATATATATAAAAAGAAAGAAACTAAGGTGACAATTTTTTCCCCCTCTTTTCCTGGATCACTCCTTAATTACACCTCCAAGAAAACTTCCTCCTCAAATAGACTAGAAAAATTCTCATAATTGGAAAAACAATGATTTAATGACATCGTTCAATGACCTCTTAGTCATGAATTATTGTAATATAGGTTCGAATCTCCCTTTCCCTATTTTGATGTATAAAAAAGAAAAAAGGTCATGATTTTAAATATTTTCATTCTTAATTATTGTAATACAAAAAAATAAATAAATTCATAACCACCCACTGTTTGAGATAATTTTTTTTTTTCAAGAAAAATGGAAAAAAAAAAAAAAAAATCTCCCTTCATCTCCTTTTCCTATCCCTGAAATATTCTATAAAAATAGAAATTTAAAATTAAGTTATTATGATTTTAAAAATTAAAATTTAGTTGAATCTTGATTCAACATCTAATTGTCAAACATTCTTACCCAGTCATTTTACTTATTTATCTTGAACTGCTTCGGCCAATGAAGACTATTTTTACCAACCAACATATATCTTTTTAACATGATTTATCTTTACTAATATTTTTTAGAAATTTTAAATAGGACGCTCTTCAATCAAAGTATACTTAATTTTGACATTCTTGGGATTGAGATACTGAAAATGAATAATGTACATTTTTTTGTATAAATAATTATAAATACATCAATTTTCTTAAACATTAATTCTTAATTATAACTTGCGCATATTTAAGATCAGATATGACCACGATTTATTTATTAAATAAATTATTGCTTTTAAAATTGTATATATAACTTTCATTCGTAAAGACCAAAATTTTAATTTAACAAAAAAAAAATGAAAGTATTTATTTGCCTCACTCTTTCAAACATGTTCCAATTCTCACCTCTTAACTATTATTATTTTTTAAAATCCCACTAAATGTTAAAATGAATATTTTCAACTACTTTTCACATTGATTTAAAATGTCACCACATTATTGGAACATGGAGATCAAATAAGTGAATAATTAAAATCTCATGTGTCTACCGAATGGGTTAGTGACGCAATTGATTATCTAGTTTAGTATTAATTTATTTCCACTCCACGATGACGTATTCAATCTTTGGAATCGATATTTATAATCTTCTTCTCCCAACTTGTACTAAAAAAAATAATAATAATAAAATAAAACCTCACGTGTCCTTGTACCAACTATATATACATGGGAACTTAGCCAAACAAATAATTGAAATCCTAAGCCCTAAGCAAACTCTCACCATAGATTAGTAATTTTCAAGTAATTATTTAAATCCTCTCTCTTATTTTCCTTTCTCACCTTCTTCACCAACCATGAACCAAACTAATATCTCATAGGCAATCTATTTTCTATTATATTGTTCCTTGTTCTTCCTAAATGGGTTGGTTTAGATCTCTCCTCGTTTCTCCATTGAAGGAGCTTTGGGATCGTCTTCACTCTCCCCGTAGAAACCGTAAGCATTCTATCTCTCTTCGATTTCTCGACATCCAATCTATAGGGTAAGGGTGGGGCTAGAATTATTTCTATGAAATGTGGGTGATGGTCATATTAGATGACATGATATTTAGTGAGTTGATTGAAATTCAAAGGATGGGTATGATTTTTATTTTTTAAATTCAAAATGTCATTTGAATTTTATAATTTCTTAATTACTAGGTTATCACTTGAGTTATCTCTTCTTGGTGGAAGAATATCACTAACGCTAAAGGGAGGGAAACGAACCTTACCTTTACTTCAAATTTCTAAATTGTAAGATTTTTGTTTGCTTCTTTTTTTTTTTTTTTTTTTTTAATTTGACAATAATTTGAGGAGAGGGGAGCACCCGTATAACTTCTTAGTTATTGATTTTTTTTTTTTTTTTTTTTTTATATCCGTGATTGTTCGGGTCAGTTTGTGTGCACCTCAACTAATGTCACAGGACATACCACCTAACCCTACAACATTTGGATGTCAAGAAAATTGGTAGGAAATTAATTTCTAGATAGGTGACCATCATGAATTGAACCCATCATCTTATACATTCCAAAACCCTCTTCGACCACTTGAGTCACTCCATAATGGTTAACTTCGTAGTTATTGATCAATCATATAAACATGTCACTCGAGCTCTTTGCTTCTTTGGACTATTTCTAAAATTTTTAATTGCGATCTTTTCTCTTTAGGGTGTGTTTGTTTTTTGGATATAAAAGTGGAGTGGAGTGGAGTGAAAGAGAATGAGGTGGTTAATGGTAGTATGAAGTGGTTAATTACTCGTTTGGGGATTTGAGTTAATAGTAGTGGAGTAATCAACTACTTGTTTGGGGATTGGGGTTAAGAGTGGTTGATATATATATATATATATTTTTTTGAAAATGAGGTTGAAGTTAATAATAATAATTATGAATCTATAATTGAAAGTTTATGAATTTTAATTATTCACCTCAATTGTTCTTGATTGATCTTTAAAAGTATTTTTATGT
>JBBMKA010086047.1:0-10432 GCA_037833695.1 Sechiopsis laciniata | reverse complement strand
GACCCTAATATACAAGACATGCTCAAAATGAGAAAATGAAAATTATATTCCCTTTATTATCTTTGGGAGTGGTGAAGTGTGGGGGAGAGATGGCAGGTGTAACACTGAACTTCTAATGCCAATTAGATCACCTGGCATTTCTCTGCCCTTTGATCCCAAAGCAAAACCGTCCGATCAAGAGATCCAGATATAAAGCATTCTTTGCGAGCACATAAGCTGAGTTATACAACTTTGGAAAGAGAAAATGAAAAGTTGCTCCTCTTATTCATAAATTATTCCATTAGAAGAAGATTCAAAATACAAAGCTCTGGTAATAATGACAGCAAAAAAACAAGGAATTAACCTATCATGATGACCTCTAAAGTACCGCAGTGACTTATTGTCGTTCAATGAGAGAAGCCGCAGAGACTCTAAGGAAATAGATTAACAAATAACATAAAATAGTTGAGTGAATATATGAAAAACAGATATGTTCCAAGATTAACATTACCATCCCATCCATTTTTTGAAGAATATATCACAGTTGTTGGATGAGAAGTGAAGCAAACCAAATCAACCCCATACTTTTTGCTATTAATTGTTTTCAAACATCTGGAACCACAAAAATCCTAAAACAATAAGATGGTGTAGAGCAGAACACCGGCTAAGTAGTAATCGAGTAGAACACGAAAAGTTATTGAAAGCAATCTGAATTGAGGTGATTAAAGAGACACATACGATGCACTGGAAACATCATAAAGTCGGATGGATTCATCATCACTTGCAGTCATCAGATAGCTTGAAGTCCTATGAAAATCCATTGAACTGATTCTACCACTCTGAGAGTAATAATTAAAGGGAAAAAAATTAAATAATTAATAAAAATTACAATAGTAAGCTACAATTAGACAAAAACACCAAATTTGACATATTGACATAACAAAACCCTCGTCAGTTAGACTGCCTGAACTTAAGTTTTTTATTCTGTCACTGCCAGTAAGGCATCACCAAGCGGCTCGACTCAAGAACTCCAGATTGGATAGTATGAAGTTCTATTTCAAAATCAATTGGTGAAGAGTGGAGTAGTTAATCTACCTTAAAAATGCTAAGAAATCTCCTCAGTTTTCCAATGTGAGATCATCAACACTCCCATATTTAATTATTTTTCCAGCTTATGTGGCTGCATGATACTACAACATTTGGTTGTCAAAGAAACTTGAGAAATTAATTAGTCACCACTATGAATTAAACCCATAAACTCTTGAGTTACCAGGCCAAATTAATAAGTGGCCACGATGAATTAAATCCATAAACTCTAAGTTTTTTATATACCCGTGAATATTCCGGCCAGCTTGTGCACCTCGACTACACAGGGATTGTGTTACAATATTTGTATGTGAAGGAAACTCATAGGAAATTAATTTCTTGACACCATGAATTGAACCCACAATGTTTTAGTTTCTTTAGACACTTTTGACCACTAGATTATCCATGGTGGTTCATAAACTCTTAAGCCTTCTAACCCCTAGCTCAATCCATAATAGTTATGAACTTGCAAAAATTTAACTTACAAAAGAAAGAGAGAGGTTAAGAACTATCAGAGAATCGTTAGCTATTCCATTTTCTAATCAGTAAACATTCAAGCGTTAAACCCATATCCGTCAGAAATCATAAACCACATTTAAACATATATAAAGTGTTTATGAAATTCAGTAATGAGATGAAGAATAGAATGGAAGTACATAAACTCTGAAGGTGAAGGATTTCTTCGGTTAGCTCCAGAGACACGTTCTCTTCCCTTTCCAATTGAACCCCTGAATCAATTACTGATTGAAGTTTGATTATGCAATGCCATAAAATTGTTTAACGAGCTAAATCAGAGCACTAACCTCCCATTGATGAAAATTGAGGCCTCAGCTTCCAATTATGGTGGTCTTCTTTACCGATGAGCTAAGAACAGTTTCATGCCCCAACAGTGACCTCTTCAACCGCCTAAAATGGTAGCGGCTAAAAGATTTGGGAAAGGATACCATATGAACGGGCCCTTCTATTGGGTCGGGTCAGAAATTAACTCTACTGGCCCAACTTTCGACCCGAATGGATCATTGTGGACTTTGGCTAAGCCTACCAATTTTTCCTTCAAACTCATAATTATTAGGATATTCGAAATGTTATTCAAACTCTACACTTTTTAGTGTTCACTAAATTAGACCAAATGTTATCGTCATCTTTTTAAGTGTTTAATATGTTGGTTATCTTATTTGGTGTTCATCCATTTTAACTCTACACGAGTTTGTACGTGATATTTGACTCTCATATAATTGTGTTCAAGGTTTATTGGTCTTCCTTCCTCATGTGTACTAAAAAAAATGTTTGGTTAATTCAATTGTGAACAAAAATACCGTTTATTTACTAACAAAAAATAACTATTATTATTATTATTATTATTATTATTATTAATCACTATAGCAAATTTTAACCTAAAAAGCAGTCTACTTTTTTTTAAATATAATAATGACTCATAATGAAATTTGAACTCATAAATTTTAGATTAATCATAAAATGGTCTAGTGATCAATAGGATCTTGAAAATTAAGAGGAGATAGAGTTTAATCGTCACTTATTTATAAATTAATTTCTTATGAATTTTCGTGATATATTTAAATGTTTTAAGAACAGACGGTCTAATCCATAACAATAATCGAGTTGCGCGCAAGTTGGTCCAGACAATCACACGATCAACAACACATACAAAAAAAAAAAAAAAACTTATAAAGTTAGATTTATCTATAGGTTGAAGCTTGGTCAAGAAATTAGAGATATCTCAAGGATAAAATAAACATTATTGTTTGAGAAATAGTCGTTCTAGATGGATAATAATGTTAGCTTGAATTAAAGTGTCACACTATGGCGAAGTACAAAATTATATATTATTCTAGATTGTTCAAGGTGTTTTGGTTGGATTATAATAGTTGCAATTGAGACATTGTATGCTGTATTATTCTTGTTCATTTCACACTTTTAAATTAAAAAATATAAATTTGCAGTTCTATCTATCTTGATACTTTTATTAACCATGTTTTGAAAATATCTTTTAAACAAAAATAAAAGTTTGTTTTATTCCATCTCTGGTCCCCTCTATGAAATCAAGGTAATACAATAGTTTTTTTTTTAATTATTATTATTATTATTAATGTTCATAAATGGTATAGCTAGCTTATACAGATAACTCTTCTCAAACAAAATTATTTTCTAAGACATTCTTTATTACTAGATCAACTATAGTTTTTTCTTTTTTGATATAACAATATTGGGGAAGGGAGATTCGAACCTGTAACCTCATGGTTATTAAATTGTACAAGATATCGGTAACTCTACTTTTATTGGCAGATCAACTATAGTTAATGAGAATACAATTGTTTATCTTTTCTATTATTATTATTTTTCAGTTAAAAAATACAACAAATAAAGAGGTTACAATAAAAATAGTAGTTCATCAATATCAATATGTTACCATGGTCATGTATTCAAATTTCTCCCAATAATTATAGTTGATCTAAAAAATACAAATAGACAAAGAGTGAAAAAATGGAACTGTAACAACCTGAAAAATCCAACTAGACTTTAAGGAAATAAATGAAATTAAATTTCCCAAAAATAACTTCAAAATACATTAATTATAGTTAAATGGTTTGACTTCCCGAAAATAACTTCAAAATACATAATTACAATTAAATGGTTTGACTAAAATTATCATTATTACAAAAACAAAAAAACAAAAAAAAAAAAACAAAACAAAACAGAGTTTGAATTCATTAAAGTGTGGAATACATTTATTATTGTTATAAGTTTAATGCGGAATAAAATGACTCAAGACCGTACTATTATCTCTTCAGCTCTCTCAGTCAATCACTGACATGCTCCAACACCTGAAAAATGTTAAATAATAAAGGGTGAGTATATCGAAATATACCCAGAAGGATTTCTTCTAAAGAGTATTCACGTAATCAGTCATACACAACTTGAAATATTCAAATACAAGCATAGATAATATCGCTTAAATCCAAAGTAAGCTCAATGACCTTAATCATAACATCTCTTAAGTCTAAAAAGGCTCTTTAGCCTTAGCCTTATGCCACAACATTAACTTTACAAGTTATAAACTAATCGGGATTCCAACACCACTCGTATCCAACTTGGCTCAGCAGCCTTAACTTGAAACAATTGACAACCACCACTTCCACAACACAATCTCATTCCAACTTACAACATACTTAGAATTAATTCATAAAAGACATTTAAGATATAGTCACCATTACCAAACACGACATACCTATACATGCTATAAATAAAACCATCAAACATAACATGCACATACATGTTATACAATCAAATAAAGGTACTTATCTATCTTTGACAACAATATGGGTATTTATCATCCATCAGGACCAGTAAGTTTCCAAAACAACAATATGAAAGCAGGGGATCAGCAAATCCACCAAATATATATTTACAAGGATCAGCAAACCCAAGTAATTGATATCGCATGGACCAGCAAGTGCGTCATCATCTTAATCAATTTTGCATAGACCAGCAAGTCTGTTAAATCAATAATACGGGTATTTATCATCTCTAAGGATCGACAGTCTGCAAAAATAAATAATAGGATATCTATCATCCCTTGAGTCTACCAAGACAGCAAAATAAAAAATAGAAAAGAATAAGTGTATGAATCATACCTCAGGTCTTCCTAGACCACAAAAACATAAGAATTACAAGGTCATCAACACACAAGTTGTGACTTCGACTACTAGCGACTCAAACAAAGAGGAAAACAATCAGGTCCAAGCCTATACTACATTGAATCCAAGAGCAACAATAAAAGTTTTGGCAACAATTCCATCAACCACATCACACAAACTATCTAGGTGTAGTTCAACAACTCAGGCTTAACCACCAATTATTTCTCATCATCGCCCATCTTATACATGTTTAACAATCCTCAAATAAACATTGCAAATCTCAGTTCCACCAACCTATACATAATGACCATCTCAAATTTACTTCACAATCAATCCAAAAATCAATAATCACTTAACACCATAATCCAATCCAGGAATAATCATCTTTTAGCATCAAAGTCTCATCCAATAACAATAATTCACATAGTCATCATAATCTAGTCCAATATCAACACTATTTCTTAATATCGAGCTCCACAACCATCACCAATTGTCTCAAACTTATAAAAATATGTATCTAGAAAACAACATATAAATTTCTATAACGCCTTAGTTGATCAAATTCTACGAGCAAACACAATAATCGCTACGATATTCTATCAACATACTTATGTCTCTAATCAATATAGAGAATCAAGTAACTCAACCACAAGTCTAAACAAATAGATAAATATCTAACAAATATTTAAATAAAATAATTATGCAACTATTTTAGTCACGTGGTTCCACAAACCATAGTAAAGGAAGAACCCTTACCTCGCTGACGACTCGAGCGAACACCACTATGAGCAACTTGATATAGAATGATCAACCAAAATGATAATAACGATCTCGCATACAAAATAAGGTTCAACACAAAGTCAATATGCATAATTGACTAAATAAAACATAACACATTTTTAATAGCATCGATTTTACCCTTAGCATGTAGAACGAGATAGAACGTGTTGACTACACGCAACCCACAACGAAGCAAGAAAGAATAGGGACACATGGTGATATTCTCCATGGTCGAGACGGCAAAGACGGTTCATAGGGATGGGTTTTTTTTTTTTTTGTACTTCGACGGCGGTCAGCAAGAACACATAATTGTTCCTTTTTTTTTCTTTCGCATATACAGAGGATGAGTAAAGGTAAATTTTAGGGAGTGTTTGGTTGCAGGTGAGATGAGAGGAAATGTTGACAATAGAAAACCCTTGCTTGGGGTGCAGGAAGATGAGAAAATATGACAGGAAAAACCTTGTTTGAGGTGGAGTGAGATAAGATGAGATTTTAGAGTATCTAATATATATATATATATATATTATCTATTCTCATGTGTTTTTTTAATAATGAAATTATTCTTAAATGTTTAGCTATTAACATAAGTATGGAAATATAACCACTATCATAAATAAATTGTAAGTAATAGAAAATCAATATCATACCATCTTTGATCATATTAATGTTCATATTCAAAGAAACGGAGTTTCAATGATATTATGTACGATCTAATAACCATGAGGTCAAAATTTTGAATCTCTCACACCTAACCATGAGCAATAGTGCTCTCTATGTAGGGTTTGTTGGTCCCGCTTCCCCAATATATGTACTAAAAAAAGAATCTCTCACACCTAATCTTCTTGAATTAGAAAATAATAATGAGCAAAAACTTTAGATGACAAAAATGAAGTTAATCTAAAATATTTGTAAACTTTTATTTTATTTATTTTTTCAAGATTTGTTAGACTTGAATAATAAAAATAAATTTTAAAAATACCAAGATTATATTTATTACAAAATATGAATTAAAAAATAAAAATAAACCATTTGGTTAAACTAGTCATTATAAAATCTTGATATCAATTTTTATTTTATTTTATTAAAAAAGAAACTAATTTCTTATACCTTTATACATTCACATTCATATGTACCAAAGGTCAAAGAATTGCCAATAAAATATATTAATTAATATGTAACAATAAATCAAACATTATAAGTATTTATCTTATTAGTCATTAATGCTTCTAGGGAACATAAACACTCCTAAAATTTGTATTTTTTTTTTTGTAGATAAGAGTGAACTCAATGACATTTTGATAATAATTATTGAAGTAAAAAAAAATACAATACTCCTTAAATTTTGGAATTTATTGTTGTTTTTTTAAAAAAAATGTAAAATAGATCTCAGTCTCTATGTTAATTCATATAAGTATTGAAACTTTAGTTGTTTTTTTGTATATACAAACAAAACTCTCAAAATTATTTAAATTAATTTACCCTTCAAAAAAAAAATTATAGATCGCTCATACTATTATTTTAAAGTCTACTTAAGTACGAGAGTACAAGATTTGAATCTCATTTTTATGACAAACAAAATAAGTTTAACATTTTTAAATTTATTGAAATAAGTTCATATTTTCAAACTTATTTGTAAATTATGAATAAAAATTCAATGTGTATAAATTATTTAAATTTAATTGTTATTTTAATAATAAATTGATGTATATATTGTTAATATTAAAAAAACTACATTATTTTGTAACAATAATTTTTTAATTATAAATTTATAAATACGATTATCTCTAAGTTTCATAAACTTTTTTGTTATTAAGAATAATTAAACAGTATTTAATTTCTTATAAATAAAAAATATTAAAATTTACTGTCATATATCAAGAGATAACATATATCTATTTATTTTAATTTCTAAAATTAAAATTTATTTAAATAAACATTAGATATAATAATAGTATAATTATTATAATTATATACAAGTATATTAATATATTTAAATAATATATTTTTTTTAGAATAAAATAATAATATTATTATAACCACAAATATATCAAACATAAAAAATAAAATAAGAAAATAAGTAAAATAATATACAAATAAAAAGTTGAAAAAATGTTAAGGAAAATGAAAAGAAAATGAGAAGATAAAATGAAATGAGGAACACCTTGGGCCAAACAAGGTGTTGGAGCTCAATACTCATCATATCTCATCCCATAACAAACATACTCTTAACGCGTTGTCACTTTTGGTAATTATATATATATATATATATGTAATGAGAGGTTTCATTGAAAAAATAATAAGAAGTTATGTACAAACTTAATATATAGATAAATAAATACCATATAATTAGCATAGACTCAAAATGTAAATTAATCGATTGCCAGCAATTAACTAGCTTGAAATGGAAAGTATAATCTTTTATAATAAAAATTGAAAATTGCAGCCATAAGAGAACACAGCCTGTATATAATAAATCTGCATATTTCATGTGGAATTTTCAAGTTTGGTACACACAAATTTACAATTTTCTTTTCAATCTTACGTCTACACGACTATAAAAAATAAAATAAAATAAAAAAACACACATTCCCTCACATTACAAAACACAACCATTAAAAAAAAAAAAAAAACACCACAAATTCAACGCACAGAATTACCAAATCAGAGTTCAAGCAATTACTGTCTCAATCCCATGGCCACATCAGCATCGGCGTCCATCGATCCACATTACCTCGTGGTCGGAATAGGCCTTTTTCTTAATAAACTCGATGCAATCGGCGACGGCCTCACTGTGGTGGTGGTCGGCATTTTGGTACGAGTTCCGCCGCCTAATGACGTCATCATCGGCCGGGAAACCAGCTCCGGCGGGATGATGACAATGGTGATTTGTGGTCTTTGAGAAAGCACAGAGCATTATGAAACGAAACACGGCCTCACGGAGGCGCTCGAGCAGAGTCACCGGCGACGCCGCCTTGCCGTTCTTCATTGGGATCGAACAATTGGTTCTGTTTTTTTAGGGAAATGGGGGCGTTGGTGCTCTGTATTTATACGAGAATCTATAGTATGGGACAACTATTTTATTTTAGTTTTTTTTTTTCCTTCTTTTTTAAAAAAAATATATATATAAAATTTGTTTTGGGGTTGGATGGAGAGAGGCAATTGGGCTGGATGGAACATGGACATGTGGCTCAAGAGCTATGATCCATGAGAGCCAATTTGATTACTTTCATGTTTTAATTACATTTCTAATTTGATCCCCTTTATTATGCTATGTTTGTCTAATCTCCTACCTTCATGTCAATAATTGTATCTAATTTAATAACGAACTAAAATGACTAGGAATTGGGGATGGCCAGTGAACCATTAGTTTTGTTATTGATTATTAGTTACTATTTTAATTTTAGTAATTTTTAAAAAATATTTCAACTTTTCATTATTTTCAATCATTTTTATTCGTTGTTTTCAAATATTTTAATTTATTGAAACTCTTAGTTTATGGGTTTGAATGTTACATGTGAATAGAATATCCTTCCCAATTTTTATTATATTTGAATAAGTTTTTATTATGTTTAAATTTTTCAAATTTTTTATATTCATTAAAAAATATTATTCATGCAAAATCCCCTAAAAAAGGTTATATGAGTGTTCTCTTTAATTGGTTTCAAAAAAAAAAAAGTGTTCTCTTTAATTACATATTCTCCTAGTTAAAAATGGATGAGAGTAACAAATTAGTTACTAAGGTATTAACCTATAATTATTTAATTACTTTTTTAATGTAGATCCTTGACGTACTTGAAAGGGTGTCTCTTTCATTTTATTTGGATTGAATAGTTCTCATTCAGGTTTACGATTCCAATCTGACTGTCGTGTCTAAGTAAACACAGAATCATGGAGGCATTTGAAATTAAAGAATGAAGTTTTTTTTATGCATGCTTTGTTCTTGTCTCGTAACGTGCAGAGCCAACTCGATTCTACCATTCTTTTAATTAATTTCTCAAATTTCATAATCCTATATCTTATTATTATATAGTTGAAAAAACTTGCGTTTTGGGGTCCTCATACGGTCAGTTCATACTCCAATTGCTGGAAATTTCCAAACAGATCGAATATATTTATTATTTCCACCACATTTTGTGACTTCAAATAAACTCTTCAACTAGCGCACTACAAATTACAATCACCCCATCATATCAGCTAGAATTAAGAAATTATTTGGAATTAGTTTTATTTTCTGTTAGTTTACTGTTTTTGTTATTTCAAAATTTGACCAAAATTTAATGAAAACGTAAGTGTATTCAGCTTAATTTAAGGCCCCCAGATTTCAGCTAACACATTTAATGGAAAAATTGACCCATGTCTGTAGATTGGAATGTTGAAAGAAGTATAGCTAAAATATTATCATTATTGTGTGTGTATATTTTTAAAAATATATTCGAAATTTTATCCTCTTATTTTGGTAAACTAAGAAAATATCAATCCGTGTCTTTGAGCCCAGCCGAGCTGAGCCAATACATGGAATCACGCTAGAAATTTTCCTCATATGGTTATGGGCTATGAAATTTTGCATCATTTGAATGTCACATGGCTTCATGTGCATAATTCAGTAAATTTTTTATTTGATAATTCGTAGCTATATTTATATTTCATTGGTTTGTTGTCGTTTCTCACACCTTAGAGTGATTGGATTTAGAGGTTGGAAGAGGTGAAAGGAGGAAATTATCCAACCTCATGTTTGTTTTTTGTACATAACAACCTTTCTCAACTCTTCTCCAACTTTTCTTTCAAAAAAAAAAAAACTCTTTTCCAATTCTTCCTCACATCTCATCAAACATATTTAATCCTATAAAACATTAAATCAACCTTTATTACAATAAAATTTTAAAAAAATATATCTCTTAAACATCAATTCCCAAAAAAAATATATATATAAA
>JBBMKA010086016.1:0-13765 GCA_037833695.1 Sechiopsis laciniata | reverse complement strand
GATGGCGAACTGCGGCTGCGTGAGCTCAGGCGTGCTGGCGAACGGATCCGTGCGGCTGGATGCGGGGCTGACGAACGAGCGGGGGCGAGGCTTGCGAGTACGGGGCAACGCACGGCTGGGCACGCTGAGGCGTGAAGGCGAACGGCTTGGCTGTGCAGCTGTGCGGGCTGATGGGTGCTGCGGCTAGGGTTTTTGGGCGAGGGAGATGAATTCGGTAAGAGAGAAAGGTTTCGGAATTTTGGAGAGGGGAATGAGATAAATGAGAGGAAAAGAATTTTCCTTCTTTTAACAACTAAGGTTCGACCAAAGGGAAGGGAGAGACGTGGTCGCGACACGTGTCCTTGCTGGGTCGAGGGTTCGAGTCTTGGGAAGTGCAGTTTTAAATCCTATTTTCAAAATACTTAACCCGAAGCTCCGAAACCTTCCCAAAAGGCCAAGCTAGCACCTGGAACCTGAAACTGAAGAAAACCCAACTCAATAAATTTAACTGAAACAAACCGGAACTCTGGCAAATTACAAGACTACCCCTGGAGGCAAAATTACCAAAATGCCCCTAGGGGTCCAAAGAGCCCTAACGGCCCAACCGAACATCAGAAAAACCAACCAAACGTACCTGTGAAACCAAAATGAAGAACTGGGCCGTTACAGAAGTGCACCTACCATACTTTTATAAGCTTTGCATCTTCAAGGTTGCATTCTTCAGAGGGAACTTGTAGGGATTGACCTGATGATAGAGTTGTTGAAGGTTTAGCTTCAAGCATTCCGAATCTGTGTAGGACATCAGTTGTATATCTAGTTTGATTTACAAAAATACCAGTTGTTTTGTGCTTAACTTCCAAACTTAGGAAGTAAGTTAAGGTGCCTAAATCTGTCATTTCAAAGGTATTTTTAAGCTGGGAAACAAGGTTTTGAATATAAGTAGTGTTATTACCAGTAATAACTATGTCATCCACATATAGGAGTAGGTATGTTATAGAGCCGTTTGAATTTTGAATAAATAAGGAAGGATCACAAGTGGAAGCTTTAAAACCATGGTTTAAAAGAGAAGAAGTAAAACATTCGAACCAAGCTCTTGGAGCTTGTTTGAGACCGTACAAAGATTGTTTAAGTTTACAAACATAACTAGGATTATTTTTGTCAATAAAACCTTGAGGTTGTTGCATAAACACTTCCTCTTCTAACTCACCATGGAGAAAGGCATTCTTGACATCAAGTTGTTGAAGAGGCCAACTAAACTTAGCAGCTAAAGAAAGAATAATTCTTACTGTTGGTTTTTTAACAACTTGACTAAAGGTCTCGAAGTAGTCTATGCCTTCCTCTTGATGATATCCTTTAGCAACTAGTCTAGCTTTGTAATGAGATACACTTCCATTGGGGTTCCTTTTAGTTCTATAAACCCATTTGCATCTAATAATGTTTTTGTGTGATGGAGGTGGAACAAGTGTCCAAGTATTTTGATGAACGAGGGCTTGGAATTTTGTTTTCATTGCATTTTTCCATTCATCCACCCTAGCAGCAGCAGTAAAATAGGTGGGTTCATTTTGAGGAAGAGAGAAATTTGCAAGAAATACCTTCTTTTTTAAAATGCCTGATTTTCCTCTGGTTTGCATAGAATGTGCATTAATTGGAACTTGAGTTTCGATAGAAGATGTGGTTTGAGGATTAACATTGGTGGTTGAACCAATGGTTATATTTTTTTGGATACGAAGTTCAGTTGTGTGAATATGTAAGAACACGACTCCTAAAACTATCCTAGACCCGGTTCTTACTCAACATGCATAATTCGAATACCGTTATAGCAAAAACAGTTAAAAACCAAACCTCTTTATTAAAAATATAAACGGTTCAATCATAAAGAAAACACTTATTCGAGCCTCTGGCCAGAGATTATTAAAACTATTCAAATAATGAAAACTAGTGGACTCGGTCCCTAACCAACATGCTGAATCAATAATGAATTAAATAACAAATGAATAACTGCAATGGACTCCCATGATCCATCAGCTCCTCCTCTAGCCATCGCGGTGTTGTTCCAAGTTACCTGGTGGAAAAATCACATAATAAAGATGAGTACAAAGGTACTCAATAAGAATCCCCAACAGGCGTACAATACACAAGTCATCACAACATCTAGCATCCTAGGAATACATGCAGACCTGCCAACTTTCAATCTAATCTTGAGTTATCAACATAACTCCCGATGTCGAGAGTTTGCTGACTCCCGACCTAACAATCAGCTCACCACACTGATCTAAACACTTGAGGAACGATCCAAGTGTTCGGCTCTAGACAATCACAAGAAATGGTGTACTTACGACACTAGCCTGGGGGAGTCTTCCTCTCAGCATCTAGCGCGCGTGTGCGCACATTGCAAGCTACTGAAATCAAGTAAATGCAGGCCTACGCAGACTACACTAGTTCAGGTCCACATGCCTAACAAGACTCGAAATTGGTGTCCACTGATCCACAGTTGGTGGGAGGCCCTCAGCACCCTACTATGGCAGCATGTTCCACACCCAACACCTGAAGCTAAGGAAACTCCCATGGCAGGCTTACACCATGATCAGAATCTCGCTCTAGCCAGCCTCAAAATTAGGCTATATTGAAAGCGGCATGTTACATCACATCCCCGGGCTTGAGAAGGTGACATGTTACTTCACGTCCTCTCAGAGCCTCTAGACGACGACGACCTAACATGATATATGATTCTAAGAATTCTACATGCTCAGTTCCCTAACAGATACCAACAACAACGATAAACAACAATCAATCCTAGCAGGATACTATATCAATAATGATGGAACTGAAATATGCTAGCACGCATAAACAGGTCATCATCTCAACAGGTTACTACCTATACATATTGGAAAACAGTAGCACATAAGCGACAAATATAATCAATGATTAACGAATGCAGGGTCCACACAACCCAGGTAAGAAATCTTTACCTGATAACAAAATACAAAACAAACAAGGATATTTTATCCTTGAGATGCAGCCAACAGATCAACCAATAAAGCTGAAACGACCTAGCAAAATATACCTAAAAATCAGTCTCGACATACCCCAAACCAACGCACAACGAACCTTTTTAAATCCATAAAAACAGCCACAACATTTACCCAACACCACACTTAGCACGGCTATCCAAAACTGGTGAGTCACGAAGCACTAACGTGACCACGAGCACACACTTCAACTACCAGGATTTTTAAATTAGAAACAAACACAAAACCAAACATCGGTTAGTTACATAAATCATACCCAAAACAACAGCGAAGAACCACAAAGTTGGGTTAAAAATCTTACCCAGAATCTCGTGAACTGACCAATGTGTGCGCACTGGCTGTACCGAAAGAATAGAAGCGGTGGGGCTGTGCAGGCGCGCGCGGGGGCAGGGGAAAGGGTCGCGCGGAGTTGTGGGGCTGGCCTGGTTCACGCGTGGGGCTGAAGCAGCTGGACCGCGATAGAAATCGGTGGACGGCGGTGGCAGTCTGAGTCGAGGGGAGGGCGGGGGCGGAGGTGGGGTCTGACAGTGGCGGCTAGGGTTTAAGGTGAGGGAAGGAGAAGAAGAAGAAAGAAGAAGAAGAAGAGATGAAAAAGAAAAGGGGTTTTTCTTTTGTTTTCTTTTTATTTTCTTTTTATTTAAAATACTTTCTTTCTTTTTCCTTTTCCTTTTCCTTTTAACAAAACCCAAATGGGCTTCTTAAATGACTTATCCATTACTAAATAAATTCCACATTTTCATATGCTAAAGGAATTAAGAGATAACTAGGTATTTACTAAATATGTATTATTATTATTTTTTATAAAAACCTGGTTCGTTACATAGTAGGGTTCAATGAACTAGTAGTATTAATTGAAAGTATATTTCTAACAATGGTACTGGAATTGTTCTGAGCCATAGGTATTGTACCAATTTCGTCAATAGATGGATCAGCAGGTACATTGGTAACAGGTTCAACGAGAATATCTTCAAGCATTGAGCCATGTGTTTGGTCAGTGTGAGCAGAAATAGGAGTGTCAGAGTCAATGGTTGATGTTATAGAAGGTACAATAGTATCATAACTGATGTCTGTTCTGCTAGTAGGAGTAGTTTCTGTATGTAAAAAAAGATGAGAAAAATCAGATCTTAGATTAGGATTATTTACAGGGGAAGAGACATCTTGTTTGTTTGTGTCATAGGGGAAAAGATTTTCTTCAAACACCATATGTCTGGAAATGAAATATTTGTTAGTATCAGGATGAAAGCATAGGTAACCTTTGTACCCCAAAGTATATCCAAGAAATATGCATCTTGCTGTTCTTGGTTCCAGCTTATGTTTATTGTAAGGCCTCAATAATGGATAGCAAGCACAACAAAAAACCTTTAAAAAAGAGTAATCGGGAGTTTTATATATATATAGAAGTTCAAAAGGAGATATGTTACCTAAAGAGGCAGATGGTAATCTATTGATTAAAAAGGTTGCAGTTGAGCAAGCATAAGTCCAAAATTTAAGAGAAATGCTAGATTTACACATGAGTGAAAGAGTTGTTTATATTATGTGTCTATGTTTCCTTTCATCAAGACCATTTTGTTCTGGAGTATGAGGACATGACTTTTGATGAAGTATCCCTTTGGAATTAAAGAAGGTTTATATTATGTGTCTATGTTTCCTTTCATTATTATTATATTCACTCCCTCCATCACTTTTAAAGACTTTAATCTTGCTAGATAAATTATTTTCTATGAAAGGAAAGAACTTTTTAATTACAGTGCAAACATCAGATTTATAACAAATAGGAAAGATCCAAGTATAACGTGTGAAATCATCAATAAAGCAGACATAATATTTGAAGCCATTTATTGAAATTTCAGGGGCAAGGCCCCATACATCACTATGTATTAAATCTAAATGAGAAGAACTAGTAGACTTAGAGTGAGGAAACACTTGTTTGGTCATATTTCATGCTAAATAATGTTTACAAACTTGATCTATAGAAGATACATTGTAAGGGAAACAACGAAAGACATGTTTCATAACAGAAAAATAGGGATGGCCTAGTTTATCATGCCACTCAGCTGTTGAGTTTTTAACACCTACATTAGCCTGCAATTTGGAAGAAGCAACAAATGTAGTTAAGGGATACAATCCATTTTTGCTTAGTCCTTGAAATAAAATTCTATCAGTTTGCTTATCTTGAATATAGAATTTATATTCATAAAAAACAAACTTGCAATTATTGTTAACACACAGTTGGTGAACAGATAATAGATTTGAAGATATGTGTGGGACATGAAATAGGTTGGATAAAAGAAAAAAATGATGTGGGGTTGGAAGTATACCAGATCCTTGATGAGATGTAGACAGTGATTGACCACAACCCACGGTTACGTTTTCTTCTCCATTGTATGATGCAGAGATGTTGAGGTTGCCAAAATCATGTGTAAGGTGTGCATTGCAACCTGAGTCAGTGAGCCATACAGAGTTATCTCGAGAGGTTGATGCAATGTCAGATGTTTTTTAAATAGATGCAGTGACATCCATTGCTGCAAGTGTTGATGGTGGATGCCTTCCTTGATATGCATAATCCATTCGATGATAGCAGTCAAGAGCATTGTGTCCATATCGATTACAGATTTGGCAGGACACTTTATTTGAATTTGGATCATTGTCATTGTTCTGATATGCACAGTTCATCTGGTGATAACAATCTAAGGCATTGTACCTATACCTTTTGCATATTTGACAATTAACTTTGTGTGGATTGGGATTATGATCATTAGCAGTGGTTTGCGAGAAGGAGTATGGAATGGATGGAGAAAAATTTGTTGTTAGGTTACCAGAATTTGTATATGAAATTCGTCCTCGTCCTTCATTGTTACGACCACGGCCTCTAGACGAATTATGCCATAAACCACGACCACCATTTGCATTCATAACAGCTGCGGTCATGGCAAGATTTCCAAGAGTCGCGACTTCATCGTTCTTGATTTGCAATTCAAGAATAGTTTCTTCTTATTTCAACAGATCATGAAGTTCATCTAATTTTATTTCTTTTGATCTTGCCCTCAAAGATGTTTTTAGCATATTGTATGCACTTGGCAATCCAACAATAGTGTAAAGAACAATATCCTCAGAATCGATTTGAACATTCGCAGCAGCAAGACGACGAACTAGGGTTTTGATTCTTTGAATGTAGAAATCAACTTTTTCGCTTGCTTTCTTGGAAATGCTCTATAATTCCGACTTGAGACTGACTATACTTGATCTTGTGTGAGAGGAGAAATGTTTCGCCAGAGTTTCCCACATTTATTTCGAACTCTTGGAGCCAACAACGTAAGATAGGGCAACTTGGGTCAGCGTTGCTTCGAGTAAGGTCATGACCGCTTGATCTTTTTCATACCATGCTACGTATTCTGGATTATCTTCATACGAATCTAAATCATTCTTGACGGTCTTGCTTGGTGTAGGGATCGTTCCGTCGATATAGCCATATAACTTGTGCGCTTTGAGTAATGGAGTGATCTCAAAACTCCAAGTATGTAATTGGATGAACCAAGCCTCACCGAAACCAGATTACATATGTTGCTTAAGAGATGAATAGAGGCATTTGTGGCCGAAATCGCCATTGTTGAAGATGAACAGAGAGAAATAAATTGTAGAATCTGAAAGAAAGGAAAAATTGTAGGATCGGAAGTCCAATAAGAGATAAGAAAGAAAGAAAGAATAAAGTATGAGGGAGAATAAGTTTTACAAAAGCAATTGAAGAGATTGGTCAAGGAAGAAGATGATCTGTAGCAGTAAAAGGGAGACGTGTGTCAGGAGCTCTGATACCATAAAGTAAGTATAAGTATGAATAAACTTCATTCGATAAAATGAAATAGAGGTCAATGACCACTATTTATACAAGAGGATTTCACCAACAGAATAACTAAAAATACAACTTAAAGAGCCTGTCAAACAAAATAACTAAACTTATACTAATAAGAATTTAATTAATACAGTGTAAGGTTGATATTCTACAAGATATACATAATTATAATATGATTTATCAATGTTTGTGCTCAATGCAAGTAATTATAAGTGAGAAATGATATAGAGTAAGAATGGACTAGTGAATCATATGATAATAGTTATTAAACTAAAAAGGGAATTGAGTGTTGGAGATACTCAATTTATCTCACATAGAAAAGATCTACAATTTTATATATTTATAAAATGCATGAATTATTATCTATAATTTTAAGGATGAATTTCATACTATATAATATTGAAAACCGCAATCATTTGAAAAGTCATTATTTATTACCTAATTAATTATTATCTGTGTCTCACATATTTAGCTACAATGGAGTTTCAAAGACCTTTTTTCTGAAGTCTCAATAACGGAGAATCAATGTGTTCAAAAAAAAAAAAAAAAACTAATAATAATAATGGAGGATCAATAATGTAAAGTAAATTATTAAGCTGACTATTTTCTTTTTTGAAATTAAGAAAAACACTGCACTTATTTTCAACTCTCAATTATGGCAGGAAACGTGTCGACCAAAGAAAAAACAGAAATTTATATTCGACGAACTAAAAGAGACAGTTAAAGAAAAATAATCATTAGAATGAAATTTAGATTAATTAAGAAGATAGATATAATTATCTATGATTTTTTCTTTTTATGAAAAATTAATTAAGACGTTAAAAAATAATCTTTAATTTTCTTTATATTAATTATTTATAATCAATCCTTTTTACAAAATAGATACTTGTGAATAAATTATAAAACCCTTGAAAGGAGGAAGATTTAATATTTAGAAAACATTTGTTTTTTTCAAAGAAATTATAATTTTATTTGATGGCTGGAAATGGGAAGTAAAAAGTGTGGTTGGTTTATGATTAAAAAAATAAATTGAAGCACCCAAAAATGGAGTAAACCCAAACAAAAAGAATACAAACAATATCCTGGGTGTTTCTCTTATTTTGGTAAAATTAAGACCGGAAAAAACAGCGGAAGGAATTCAATTTGACACTGAAATATATTTAAAAACAAATATTTTTGTGTTCTATTATTGACTTTCCGAAATAATAAAAAAGTTATTACCCCAATAACTCGAGCATGAATGACGAATTGGAATTCGACAACGCACCAGTTAATGTGGTCCCCATGATGTTTATATCCTAATAATGGTGGGACAGGTCAACATCATCTCCTCGTTCTTCGTGTGGACCTCCAATGACTTTTCCATTCTTGCTCCCGCAAGTAAATTAATATTATTTTGGTCTTTCGACTTTTGAGTTTATTTTATTTTTGTCTCTAGACTTTTAAATGTTTAATTTTGATCTCTCGATTTTGTTGTTTGTCTAATTTTAATCTCTCGACTTTGCTATTTGTCTAATTTTGATCTCTCGACTTTCAAATGTCTAAATTTTGTCTCTAGACTATTAAGAAAGTTAAAAAAATGGTCATTTTGTCAAAAAAGCAAAGAGGGGAAGAGGAGTATGGATTGAAGAGAGGTAAAACTTGAGAGAAATGATGAAAGATGGAAGAGAGAGAAAATAATTTAGGAGTGGGAAAAATTTTATTTGTTTGAAATGACCATTTTTTAACAAAGTTTAGGGACTAAATGTAATGCCTCGCAAATTCAGAGAAACCCTCCAGGTACATTTGGCAATGAGGTGAGTAACCCATGTTTCGTTTATATTGTTATGAGGTCTCCACTATTTCCGATGTGGGATCTTTAACATGCCCCATCAAGATGGTGCCTCTTTTGGGCTCACCAATCTTGAATCGGATCTCAATTTTCATTTTTATTGGACTGAATCTTTGGGATTATGAGCTCTGATACCATATTAGAAAATATGAGGTTCCACCTCAAAACCAATTGGCAAGGAGGGGAGTAGCCCATATCTCTTTTATAATGTTATGAGATCTCCACTCTTTCCGATGTGGGATCCTTAACGGGTGTAGGTATTGGTTAGTTTTGACCTTAAGGGTATTTGATCATTTTACTTCTCGAGACCGTTTTGCAAATATTAATTAATATTGGGTAATTTAGTGATTTCATGAAATCCTTGGGGGCAATTGTGGTAATTGGTTTGGTTCAAATAATAAATTTTATAACACATTTAAAGCTTAATAAGATTTAATAATAAAATAATAAAGAAAAGAAAAAAGAATCTAAAAGGGGAAAAAAAATAACCCCTTTCTTTTCTTCATCTTCAACCTCTAACCCACCAAACCATTGTTAGAAATTATGCCTTAAATGTTTAGTAGTTTGTAATTAAAGAACAAGCATTTAATGTTAGACATTTAATGTTAAATTTCAGTTATTAATAAAGGTTATTATTTTCATTAATTGCGCATTTAATATACAAACGTCGTTCAGCTTTATCGCATTAATTGGATTAATAGCAATATTTTCATGGTTATTTGGATGTACACTTGGATAAGTATGTGAGACATACAAGTGGATCTAGTTCTAAGTTAATAACCTAAAACGTCTACAGTAAATGGACTAAGATTGGGTGCCTAAGTCTTGGTGACACTGTTGGTACGACCTGCTTTGCAAATGCTGCAAACAACCTGATTGTGGTTTTTCATGTGGAGACATGTGAGTGGGGGTGCCTATGCAATAAGGAGTTTTTGCATAAAATGGGACCAGAAGTTTTATGATCGATCTAGTAATTCCGTTATAGAATCGTGTCAACCACTTCACTAAGGATGATCATATGTCAATGTGATCTTAATCTTGAGTGGGTTGTGAACTCCTACGTTATGAAAACGTCCTTTAATGTGCATGGGTGAGACCAGCCAAACAGCGCTGGGTCAATAAGCCTCCCACGTTGGGGATTGTCGTAGTGAGTGGCTGGGAACGCAACATCACAAGAAATAATTTACGCCTTCCAGAAATTTGAAGAAGATGTAGAGTTGTTCCCTTAAGAACTGATACCATGGCTTGGACAAAGGGATCTCACATTTCATTGGCTCGAGATGACATTGATTTATAGTTGGACTATGAACACTTGTTCATTAGAGGAATCAGTGGCGCTTAAGGAGAAAGATGTAATCACAGGGGTAGAACGAATTTCTTGTCCCAGCTGTGAATTACGAACAAGCTCGTGAAGGATCGTATGACAGATGATCGATTATATCCATGGACGTTAAGCACAGGCCTTTAATGGAATAAGCCTGAGTTAACGAATAGGGATCGAATCATGAGTCGTTGTAGCTTTCAACCTATAGGTCCACTGGTCCCCAGGCTAGCTCATACTTGCTGGTACACTGTTTTATTAGAGAGTGAGTTTGAAGAGTTCAAATTCACATATTAATTATGTGGGGCATAATTAATAGGAGCATAAAGTTTAAATTGTTTAACTTGAAAATTAATATATTGGATATATTAATTTAATATTTATTGAATAACTATTAATAAGGAGAAATTAATTTATTTGATAAATTAATTATTGAATAATTATTTAGTTAAGAGATCACAGTAAATTGATATGTTGGACATATTAATTGGTTTAATAATTATTAGATAATTATTAAATGAAGAATATTGATTAATATGTTGGACATATTAATTGGGTTAATAATGATTGGATAATTATTAAAGTACATAATTAATATATTGTATATATTAATTAGATATTTGTTTATTTATAATATATTGGATATATTATGGAATTGAAATTTATTGGATAAATATCAATTAAAATAAATAAAACAAAATATGGATTTTTCGAAAATTAAATGGAAAAAATCAAATGGGAAAAATGCATAATGTTTTATCCCACATCGAAAAGCTCTAAGTTGGAGCCTCCATCACTCCACTACAAATAAGAAGCCTTGAAGGCTTTCATTGTCATCTCACTCACTTTCAGAGTAACTTTTCTCATAAGTTGAAAAACCTCTCTGAAAGCTAAGATCTCTTTTCTCCTCCATAATCAGACTACTAACAAAGTTTCTAGCTCCCTTCTCTAAAGGCTTCCCACCAAGCACTCAGTGGTAGCAAAGAAGCCATAGCCTGGAAGAGCGGAGGAGATCATTCAAGTTTTTTCCACAGGGAATAGTCAATCCTACTCAACATAAAAATCCGCCAGATTAGATCAGAGACGACAGTCAATGTAAGTATTCTTTTTCCAATAATATGTCAATCACCTAGGGTATTGCATTTAGATTAATTTGATTAATCAAAGATAAATAATTGGATTAATTATTGTGAAATTTTTATTATTCACACGCTTTTGTCGTGCTAAATGCATGCTCCTATCCCATTTTCTCAACAACCCTAGCCTCCATCACCCTCTACCCATAAACTTGCCGTCGTCGCCGCCCTACACGACGTCGACCACCGCACGCAGTCGTGCCCTCCTCCTGCGACGCACCCCGCTGCCCCAGACCCAGCCACACAGGCCAAGCTGTGCGCCAACCCTCCCCACGCACGACCCCACTCTCCTCGCCAGCCCACCGTCGCGCGAGCGCGCACGCCCTTACAGCTGCGCCTCAACGCCGTCGCCGTTGTTCTACCTCTCCTCAGCCGTGAACCGACTCCGCCCGCCATAGCTCGCTTACACTGACGTAGTTTGGCTCGCACACACCCATGCAGGAGCGAACTAGCACCAAACTAGTGGCCAGCTTTCACGTTTTTCAGCCTGTTATTCTTGTTCCGATAGGCCGTGCACAAACGTGTTGTTTTCGGGTTTTGGGTAAGATGTTAACTCGTCCTTGTTGGTGTTTGATGACTGATTTTGGGTGTAACTTGTTATGTAGATTTGTAGTGTTATTTTCACTTGGAATCCGAGGAGTGCATCCGTGGTTTCGCTTGGTTTCTTCGTGCCTCATCGTTTTGGGCAACGATATTGATTTTGGATCTTGGGTAAGTTTGATTCTAAGTCATTTAGATTTTTTGGAGCTTGATTGTTTGAGTTAGAGATTGTTAGTTGAATGGGTGTTTGTTTGTTTATGTTTTGACTAGGCTATTGGTTGTTGCTATTATTTTTCGAGGAACCAAGGAGAGGTCACTCGGTATCTTCTTGCAGGTAAGGACCATCTCTACCTGGGTTGTGTGGACCCTACACAAGGCAAAGCTTACGGTACTTTACTAGTATGTATCGATGTTTGAATAGGGTGGTTGCTATGTGTTGGTTGTTGTGACTATTTGTATTCTATTGTTATCTTTACTCTGCTTGTCGTGCCTCGGGATTATGGGGTCCCGGGGTACCACCTTGTGTTTGTATCTTAAATGTTTTAACTGTAAAGCGTGTCGGGATTATGGGGTCCTAGAGTGCTGTTTTATATGTCATTTTTCTATAATTATATTTCTTGTGAACATGCTAGGATTATGAGGTCTTAGCATGTTGTTCTTATGATTGTTCTATGGTTCTCTTGGTATGTGTGTTGGTTGGGGATGACATGTTTAAAATATAGCCAGTCTTGATCTTGTGTTGAGTAGTATCCTGCTAGGATGAAGGTGTGAGAATGTTGAGCATGTTTGGTGATCTATTAGGACTGAGCTGATAAATATTTGTAATAAAACTCTTAGTTGTCATCTTTTAGAGGCTGTAGAGACACGACGTACTACTGTCTCATTGGGTCGGTGTAGTTGAGGATTTTAATCCCGTGCCCGATAGTAGGGGATGTGTTATAACACGTTACCCCAGCGATGCCTAGTTTGTAGCCCTATAGGTTGGCCCTGATCATAGTGTACGCCTGCTATAGGAGGGTTTTAGATTGGGGCGATAGGTGTGAACGGGCTAACTCGGATCGCTGGTAAGGGCCTCCAAGACCGTGACTCAGTGGACACCTTTCTTCGAGTTGTTAGGCATGTCGACCTGGACCAGGTCAATCTGTATAGGCCTACACCTGACTGGTTTTCAGCACATGCGGTGTATGCGTACACGCACTGAGTGTCAGGTAGATGGCTCACCTAGACCAGTGTCGTCAATACACCAGTAGTGAAAAGTTGTGTTTGAGCTAGATAGTTGTGTAACGAACTTCAAGACCAGTCGTATTATCTAGAACAGGTGAGTGTTTCAAGGGCCTCACAAGAGAGTTGTGTAACGTACCTCATAACCAGTTTTATTGCTAAAGTTAGGTGAGAGTCTTGAGGGCCTCATAAGTGAGTCATGCAACGAACCTTATGACCAAGTAAAAAGTTAAGATAAGTTGAGAGTAAATTGATTGGTTGAGAAAGACATATAACGAAATCCATGGTCAGTTAGTAAGCTATGTGGAGATGAAAGTAGATATGTATTGCTAGCATGTTGAGTTCTACTTTGTGCATTGTACCCTTGTTGGGGAGTTCTTACTGAGTATTCTTTTATACTCACCATTTCTGCGGTTCTGGTAATCATAGACACCACCGAAACAGTTAGTTGGGAAACGCTGAAGTGATCATGGGTGAAGTTTGCTGCATTACTAGAGTAGTTCGTTAGGACCATTATTATTTCCTCTTTCAGTAGCATGTTAGATTATAGACTCCTATTAATTATGTTTTGAAATAATTTGTTAACTGTTGGACATGCAAGCCCATTACTATTATTTGTTTTTATTTGAACCCGTTTTGTAAACACCTTGGCCAAGGGCTTATTTAATTATTTATTATTGGAATTTTAATTCAACAGAAGTAATTACTGGATTTTGAATTTGAAATTTGAAATTGCATGCTTTGTAACTATATTTGAGTCAACATATAGTAGGAATTGTAGTTTGAAATTACGGGTCCTTACATTTGGTATTAGATGTAAGGACCCGACCCAAAAATGGTCCTAAACCTGGTCCTTACTCA
>JBBMKA010086005.1:0-13766 GCA_037833695.1 Sechiopsis laciniata | reverse complement strand
TACAAATGAATCCTCACCGAAAACTCCTATAACGCAGCATAGCAATAAACACAAGTAGAAAGACAAAATCAGCCAATGTTATTACTACTACTAAATGTTCACAGCTATAACTATTCCTAAGAAAAACAATAAAAGTTGGAATTAGTGCGGTTGTAAAGTGTGCAACCCCTTGTCATCGGCTCCTACGAACGCCACCAGATGCTTTTCCTTGAGATTGTCTTATCTCCCACTGATAAGCCAATGCTATTGTTAAAAGAACATGGATTGTGATAGGCTTGAGAATAGGGCTATACATTTCAGAGTAGTCAATATCAGCTACTTGATGAAACCTTTTTGCTACTAGGCCCTTTTACCTCGAGATGGATCCATTAGAATTTCGTTTGATCTGGTAGACCCATGTGCACCAAACCACTTTTTATCTTTAGGCAATGCTACTAGTTCCCATGTGTTATTGTTTTGGAGTGCCAAAAAATCTTCTTCCATGGATTTCTTCCAAGGAGGACACATCATTGCATCTTTAACTCTGGTAGGCTCTCTCTATAGGTACTCAACTATATACACCTTTGGTTTGAAAACACCATTTTTTGCTTTTATAACCATAACATGTGTATTTAAGCTAGAGTTGTTCTCACCAACATTGGTTGTAGCATTTCATGATGGTTGAATGGTAGGTGCACTCTGTTGAACCATATCATGGATTTCACATATGTTATGATTCTCTGCTAAGGAAGCTGTACTTCTGTCTAAGGCATTTTTAGCAGTACGAACTAGGGGTGTACAAAAAAACTCGTAACCTGAGCTACCTGGTGCGCACGGCGTGGTTGCGATGCGGCTGCAAGCAAAGGTAAGCGCTACTCACGTGTGCGGGTCGGTGAGGTGGATGCAGATGGGCATTACGTAGGGATCGCTGGCAGTGTGTGGGGCTGCTGCACAAATGGGCACGAGGCTAGGCGTGCATCTGCAGCGCTACGAACAGACGGGTCTGCTCTCGGGGTCGGCTGCATGCGAATAGGGGTGACAAACGATTATGGCGTAGGCGTGGAAGCTCGGTGCGGGCGATCGGGGAGGAACAATGTGTGATCAATTGAGAAGAGGAGAAGGAGAAGGTCGATGGAAATCTCTGGCTTTTCTCTTCTTGATCAATTAATGAACGAATGACGACGCAAGGATGAATCGATCAATTAATTAGAAACCCTCACAAGGGCACTTGGCATTTAATCCCAAAATACAAAACTAGCTTCTTTTGACCTAAAATCATTAAAATAACCTCCAAGCTCAATAAATCACTTAACCAGCCCTAAGGGTGATTTTACCAAAATACCCCTTAAGGTTAAAACTGCGATAATGTCCCAATGAACTAGCCAAATAAATTGAAAAGCATACCTGATGAACCGTAATAAAAATCTCGGCCGTTACACCTATCTAGCACATTTAATCCACATGTTTGTCACTCACCACCATAAAAGGGTAAAAACATTGCCTTACTAATACTTGGTTTGTTCTACCAATGCAAGCAACCACTTCACTTATTCACCACAACGAACCTAACATGGTTCCCACATAAGTTAAAATACGTTATTTAACTAAAACTACTAAGGGTCTTAAAGGAATAGCAAGATTACCCACTGACTATGTCGTCAAGGAAAACAGCCACTTGCGCAATAAACACCACTTCGAGTTAATTGAAAAAGAACTTACAGATATGATCCTAAATGTCCAAATACATATCCAACTAAATTAATAACAACAATTAACAAACATATTGGAAATAAATTATTGTATAACAATCTTACCCAAGACACGAAAATGAGGATTGACGTTACGCTAAAGCTCTAGTGTAGAGGCAATGGCAGTTTCACAAGGAAGAAGAAGTTGGGGTAAAGGGTTTCACAAAATTTAGAGGCTGGTACAAATCGATACAAAATTGGGGTTTTGCAATTTGCAACACAATAAGATGGAGATCGTCATGTGTAGGGCAGATATTGAGTGCGGAGTCTCAATTAATTAAAAGTGAAATAAGTGTTGTATGAATGGATTTACAAAAATGAGTTTGACGGATTTGGTTTTAAAACAAGGATTTATTTTTGCTTCAAAAGTTAAATAAAAAAAGGTTTGTGTTGATGCTGGATTTTTACCCTCCAAGATCAGCCATGAATTTGTTTATTGTTAGGAACGTCGTGTCTGCAAAATAGATAAACCTGGACACTAGTGTGGTGTGAGCCACGTGGCCTTTGATGCTTAAGTCAGTTTCAATTATCGAAAGGGATTTCAAAGAGTTCACAGTTATGGATCCAAATTAGCTTACCTGTACTTTTCCTTCCTCGGGCCTCTTATAGATTCTTGATAAAACCATTTTCTTCTTTTTCTCTCCACGTGCACACGAACGTGGGGACCGAGTGTTTTTTGGGTTCAACCTGTGTAGGGCAAGGCAACGTTGGGCGTAACTGAAGTTCCATTGACCGAATCGATCTCTTTCAGAACCTAAGAAACCTCTTAAGAAACGATCATGCGAACATGCAAATAGGGCCTCGCTTCTACATGGATGAGGCATTATTTGTGCACGGTTCGGGCAATGCCCGACCCTCACTTATACATAGGTCAGGTGATGTCTGACTCTTATGATAGGTTTCAAATAAAGCATAAATTAGGCTACTTAAATTCACATTTTTCTAAAGTTTGGGGGACATAATTGAATAGTTAAGAATAAATTGTGGTTAAAACTATTAGAAATCTCATGCATCCATGATTTAGTAGACGAAGGGCAAAGCATTGCGTTTTGTAGTAAAAGAATGAAAAATTGTGCTAAATGATGATATACAATGCAGGAACACCTAAATTTGTGTGCTAGGTTGGATAATACAAAAAAAAAAAAAAGAGTTAAATTCACTTAAGAGCTTCAAAATTAACATTCCTTGTCCCTATATTTTCCATCTCTTTTTCGTTGATGATAGTTTGTTGTTTTTCAGAAGTAAAGATAAAGACTGTGTGAAATTTAAAGAGATCTTTAATTGTTACGAAAAAATTTCACACCAAAATATTAACTTTGATAAGTCAACCATTCTTTTTAGTGGTAATGTTGGGAATAGAGAGACAAGGTTGTTGAGCCAGCTATCAGGGGTTAAAATTAATGAGAATCTTGGGGTTCATCTTGGTATTCCATCTAAAAATTATAAAATAAGAAGGCTTTTCCAATCGATCAAAGGGAGATTACATAAGTGTTTGCAAAATTGGCAAGGGAAAATGTTGTCTTAGGGAGGGAAAAAGTCTTGATTAAAGTTGTTGGTCAAGTGATTCCTACCTATATTATGAGTTTTTTTTTTTTTTGGCTAAGTAAGTCTTTTAACGAGGATCTCCGAAATTTGTGTACTAGGTTTGGTGGTGTGAGGATGTTAATAAGAAAAAGATGCATTTGATGAGTTGGCAAAAGATGAGCAAAAGTAAGGAGGCAAGAGTGTTAGGTTTAGGAATCTTAATATTTTCAATCAAGCTCTGGTTACAAAGTATAGTTAAAGAATTCTCAGAAACTCTAATAGCTTGCCCAATAGGTTGTTAAATGAGAAGTATTTTAAACATACTGATTTTTTACCGCCCCTCATTGGCAATAATCCGTCTTTAGCCTGGAGAAGCATTTGTTGGAGGTAGAGAGTTGTTTCAGAAAGGTTATAGATGGAAGGTGGGGAACGGTAGAAGGATTATTATTGGAAGAATCCTTGGATTAATAAAGATAATAATCCTTTTGCTTATGAGTTAGGTGGGGTTGGAAAGAAAGAAGTGTGGTTGAGCTAATGATTAGTGATAGTAGTTGTAATAAAGAGTTGATTTTTAACATCTTTTGAGGAGAGGATGTAAATATCATCATTAACACTCCTATGAGTAAGGTTGACACCAATGAGGAAGTGATTTGGAATTCTAGTATGAATGGGTGTTTTTCAATGATAAATGTCTACCATGTGGGCAACAATTTGGCCTCTAGAATGGAGGAGTCCCCATTTGATTCTAAAAGTACTAGCCCGAGCTGGAAAGAGTTTTGGAAGATAAATCTTTCCTTAAAATTAAAAGGGGAGCCTGAAGTGTGCTTGCTAATGTTATTCCGGCAAAAAGTAATATTTATTCAAAGTGATCAGTGGACATCAATGTTATTTGCTCTATTTGTAGGAAGGGCAAAGAAAAAAATATGCACATTATCAAAGATTGCAAGGTTGCTATTCGGGACTGGAACCTGTTCTTTCTTTGATTTTCTAATTTTAGACATTTTTTCAAGAAAGTGGAGAAATTAATTGACTTTGGGAAAGGGATTTGTGATAAAATTCCCAAGGAAATAGATTTAAAGAAATATTTATTATATAGATCTTATGGAACTTTAGAAACCAAATAATTAATGGAAATATTTTGTTAGAGTTCCACAATCTTCAGAATATTATTGAAAAAGTTATTAATTCTTTCTTTTTTGTGTGATGCAGGTATGGTAAAGAAGGTCATCCAAACCTTGAAAGCGAATGTCAAGTGGGCCCAGCCTCAAAGAAAGTGGAAGATGAATTTTGATGCAGCGATAGAGCCAAGAAAGGGAAGTAAATGTGGGTAATTCAAGATTGGAAATGGCATGTAAAGATGGAAGGATCGATGGAGATCAAATTTTAAAAATTTGTCTCTTAAGTTCTTGGGGAGCATTGCAGTGAGAGATGACCTATTCATAAGTTGCAGGATCCTTTTTTACCCCTATTCTAGTGATTTACGATGATTCAAAGGTTATTGGTGATGACTCGTCAGATTTTGTTTAATTCAACAATATTATTGTTAATATTAGGCAATGAATTATTTCGTGAGGCATTGTGAGTGCTACTCATTGTAATAGATAGGTTGTGTAATAAACTGGTTGATGTATTAGCAAAACATTACGATTTAAATTATTTTTGTTGGAAGGATCCAATCACCTCTATCGAGAATGAGGATAAGCCTTGTTTTTGGAGGGGGAATCTCCCCCTAACATTGGTCTCGAAGTGGAGAATGACCGTATCATATTGGTTTGATGATTAATGGATATGTTTCTTCCAAAAAAATTAGTTGAATGATTACTTCATTTTGGAGACTCTTAATCTAGCTGGCCACGAGAAATTAAAAGATGGGACAACTATGGAAATTGCTAGACTTTAGAAACTAATTAGGGACGTGGCTAAAGATCTTTGGACTTTAAATTTATGTTTTTTTTTATTTTCGAATTTTAATTAATTTTTAATATGAAAAGTAGTTTACAATTGTACCCCTCCTATATTTCATAGAGTTTCCTTTTAATCTATTTTAAATAAATTATTTGTAATTGCCTTTTTTAATCTAACAAAATCTAAAATAACCTAACTAATTCTAAAAACGTTAGGCAAACATAATTGAATCAATAATTATAAAATACCATGAAATTAGGAATTTTGACAATTTTAAAAATTTATATGTAATTTTGAAATTTTGTTCTTAACGTTCACAAATATAGCTATACATCCCCTTCCCATAAGTCGTACATACTCTCGTTGGTCGGTGAGATTATTGTAAGTTTGGTTAAATATAAATTAAAAAATGGTTGGGAATAGTACCTGAGCTTGAGTTTATGAGTGCCTTAAATACCCGTTTTTGAAGAAAATGAAAAGTTCATTTTGATTTTTTCTTTTCCTTGAACAATTCCCACGAAACCCTTCCACCCATGTATTTGCAATTGATGATAGCCCCGTGTTGAAAAATCCAGCCCAAAGAAAAATGCATGCATTTCGTTGGGCTCCGATTCTCGAGATTTCGAAAGGGACCGACATTGGAGCCACATTTCTGAAGATATAAACGTTTCTGGTGTAAGTTTTTAAATCCCTTTTGGTGCTCTGAAATTTTTTTCAGCATAAGCTTCCAAATCTCTCAAATGACTCTAGTTTTTAAAGATATTAAGGTCTAAAATTGAATTCCTACTTTATTGGGATTTTGTTTTTTGTTTTTTTTAAAATTTTTTTTTTGTTTTTTATTTATTTTTTTTTGCATCTGTTAGACATATGGTTGACACGTATTTTATACCAAATATAATCCCTACAAAAATATAATCCCTACTTTGTAGGGATTATATTTTCCTTTATTTATTTATTTTTTATTTCGCATATATTAAACATTGGTTGCACGTATTCTGTGCATATTCTATGTTAGTTACTGTTGGCACCTATTATGTACAGAGTATTGAAGCATATGTTAGTTATGTTAGTGTGGTCACTTGTATATATTATGTAAGTAATGTTGTTTCTTTGTTTGTTTGTTTTTTTTTTTGCATAAGTTAGACATTGTTGGCACATATTATGTACATATCATGTTATAATAAGGGTGTCTATGTTGGTTATTATTGCCTATTTATATATTTTGTGAATAACGTTGTTTTTTAAATTTTTTTTAGTTTACGCATATTTTAGACACTGTTGGCACAAGTTTCTCTTCAAAGGTAAGATCAACATTGAGTTCAAGTGGCTCAAAATTAAACACATGTGATGAATCCAAAATTATGCACTGCATATATAGACCCTACAACTTATTAGTGTGCGCTATGTTTGTACATCCATTGCACATCGTGATTTAAGCACATGCGACTGATAGAAACTTTACCTAGTCATCCTTTGTGACTATTTAGTTTATGTAACTTTACCTAATGCATTTTGTTTGGAGGTTTACATCATTGGTTTTGGCCTAGTGGATTGCCTACATATGTATATGTAAGACTAAGACTTCATTTATGCTATGTGTTTATCCGTTCTTGTTGTGTTATAGCTGTTAATCTTGCTTGAAATGTGTATATAAGTATGAATTTGTTCATTATAATACATTGTTCGCTTGTCCCCCTGAATATGTCCATGTGCCATCTATCACCCCTGACATTACTTCTGTTTTTCAAAATTATGCACCGCATATGTAGTCCCTACAATTTATCAGCATGCACTATGTTTGTACATCCACTGTACATCCTGATGACAACTTCGATTCGTGGTTGTCATTTAAAATTTTTTTTTTTTAGTCCACTTCCTAAATCTTAGGGATTTGTTGAATATTATTAATATTTTAAATTTAAAATATTTTCAAATTAGTTATGCTTAGATTTAGGAGAAAATTGGTTATGCTTAGATTTAGAAAAAAAATTGGATTTTTTTTTTCTCGTGAAACAGCTAAATGGAAAAATAAGTTCAAAGGTATTTTGGGATGAAAACATTCGTCTCTCCTCCTTGATTTTTTTTAGTCATGAATTTAAAGTCAAATACAAAAAAGTCATGACCTCTATTTTTTCATTAAATTAAGCCATTTCTTACCATTTCCCTTAAAAGATTAATTTGGATTTGATTGCCAGAAGCTGGCTTGGACAACAAGCATATATTTTGATTGAATAAAAACAAAAAAATTCTGTATATGTTTTCTCTATTCCTTTTAATATTCATTTTTAGAGAAGAAAGAAAATAAATAAATAAATAGAGGTTGATAACGAAAGAGGAAGAGACTTTTTTTTAAAGAACATACTCTTTTTTTTTAAACAAGGACATACTCTTTTTTATACTAATCAAATTTAAATTTAATAATTAATTACAACACTTTTTGAATATTAAAGAATATTAAAGAGTGGCGAGTGCACTACTGGTAGTAGAAGTCTTGTACAATCTTCCATCTTCTGAAAAAATTATTTAATTTGTATACGCCTATGATTACGAGTTGAAATCACATTTCCTCAATTGATTTAACTATATATATATATATATATATATATTTAATTGACTTAAAAAATTATTAAGATTTTTTATTTTCAAAAGAAAAATTATTATTATAATTTAATCAAACATTTTTCAATTTGTTTTTATCAAGCGCGGTGGGGAGAGGATTTTGGGTGCAAAGCAACATTTTATAAAGAAAAGTCATGCTCGCATGTCTCATGACTTTAATTTATGTTTTTTTTAAATGCCAACTTTCTCTTTTCATTTTTAAAATTTGAGCTTGAATTCTCTTTCAAAAATTTCATTCTATACTTCTTTGACTCTCGTGGATCCTTAACTTCATGCCCACGCCTACCAAATTTGTTTTTTTAAATATTTATAGATTTAACTTCTTGTTAATAAAATCACGTGTTTATATTTGAAAGAGAATTCAATATAAAACAAATACAGATTCATTTTTTGTTAATTGTGAATTACACATCATGTATTTTACCTATTTGGTGAGTTTATGTAAGTTAAATATTGGGTTAGGTTAACTAACTAATGTTTAGATAGTAGAGTAGGCATAATCCGAACCACTTAAATCTGGTGTGTTATCTCTACTCCTTTAATCCTTCTCTTTATTGTTTGATTTGTTCATCTCTATTGCAAATTGTTCTTAGATTATGTATGTTTGTGTTATGAAACGGCAATCAACAATCGATACGAAGATATGACAATGCGAGAGAAGAAAAATAAGAACACACATGGATTTACGTGGTTCACTAACATAGTGTTAGCTAGTCCACGGGCAGAGAGGGAGCGGAGTTTTATTAAGGAGAAACGAATTACAGAGATTACAGAATGGATGTCATAATATGGCTAGGGTTTAATTCGAGTTTATATATGCACTGAATGCGTAAACGTAGAATGGAATGTGGACGTAGACACGTGCTGCGGAAACAGAATGCTCTGCCGAGTGTGGTTAGCGGATGCAAACATGCAACACGGAATGCGCTTGCGCATTTACATGCGTTTGCGCAGCAGAATGTGGAAATATGTTTTTGTAATGGGGGCGTTGCCCCCGCACCCCCACTTGCTAACCGGAGAGCGAGACCCCCGACTACTAATCGCAGGGCATTAGTGCGTTCAAGGCATAATGCAACAGTTTGGATCTGGAATTGTATAACAATTGGTATAAGAGCTTGATTTAATTTGAGATCACATCAGATTAGAGGATTTTTGGTTTCTGCCGATTGTTTTTTATTTAATTGAATTTTTGTGGCTAGCTTCACTAATTGAACACTTCAGCTGCTATTTTGATTCCCAATTCATATCAGCAACCTCATAATTGGGTAAATCTTCACTCATTTACCTCATATATAATGATCTTGTGGTAGTTTTTGAACTTTAGCTGCCTTGTTGGATTATTGTGCATATTTTTGTTGCTTGGAGTTGTGAAATCGGCTGGAATTTTCTTTAATTTTGAAAAATGAGCTTCTGTGACTTCAATTCTGGCTGCAATCTTGTTGTTGTTATTAGAATGTTGATATTGGATGACACTAAGATAAGAATTGTAAATTGAGTTATCTCATAGCTGGTATTGTTGCAATTTTTTTTGAAGATGAGCTATTTGTTTTAAATGTTGTTTAGTGAATTTTAAGCTGGATATTTTTTTTTTTGTTTTTTTTTTTTTTTTTTTTTTAGATTTTGCTGAAAGTTGGCTGATTTTGAGATAATTGACTTGGAAATTTTGATATTTTGAGACTGCTTTTTGAGATAAGCTGCTTTGAGATCTGACAGGGTAATTCTGATTTGTTGAACTGTTTGTTTTCTGGGTTAAGGCTTGTATCGTCTGAATAAAATGCTTTCCTAATTTGTGATTGATTTGCAAATATGTCGGCTAAGTTTGTGATTGATAAATTTGACGAGAAAGGAAATTTCAGTTTGTGCAAGAGAAAGATGAAAGCCTTATTAGTGCAATAGAAAGTTGGAAAAGCCTTTGACAACCTTTTAAATGGCCTGTTACCATGACAAAAGAAGAAAAATTAGCACGATTATCCTGAATTTGACTGATAATGTCTTGAGAATGCTTGGTGAGATTGATGATGTGGCTACTCTGTAGGCCAAATTAGAAGAGTTCTACGTGTCAAAGTTATTGTCCAACAAGATATATCTGAAGAAGTTGCTATTCGATTTTAAGATGGATCTGTCCAAGGGTTTGGAGAAAAACATTGATGTTTTCAACCAAATTTGTGCAGATTTGACAAACACTAGGGAGACGCTTGATTTTGAAAATCAGATTGTGATTCTCCTTAATTCATTACCCGACAAGTTCAAAAAACTGAAATCAGTCATTACGTATGGCAGTGAGAAATTGAGAATAAAGATTCTGAGACTCTTTTTGTGAAAAGAAAATCTTCGAAAGTTCAGAGTAGTAAGTCAGGAAAAACTAGCTCAAAATCTGCCAAGAAAAAGAAAAAGCTGAAAGAGCAGAAAAAGAGTTTTACCTACAATTACTGCAAAGGTGAGGGGCACATCAAGTACAATTGTCCCATTCAGAAAAGGAAAGGCATGCTACCTGTTAAAAAGCCTAAAGCAGATGCTCATATCCTTGATGATTATGATTCAGCTGAGGTGCTTATGGCTGGAAATTCTGATGACCGTTATGAGAGTCAGTGGATTATGGATTCTGGTTGTACTTTCCATATATCCCTTTATAAGCATCTTTTTAGAATTTGAAAGAAATTGAGACAGGCAAGGTAACTTTGGGAAATAGCCAAGAGTGTAAGGTTAAAGGCATTGGTTCATTTCAATTCAACATAGATGACGATTCTGTCAAAGTGCTATGTGATGTTCGATATGTGCCAGGCCTGAGACGAAATCTCATTTCCTTCGGAACTTTTGATGCCGTTGGTTATAACTACAAATCTCACCATGGTTTGTTGATGATTTGTAAAAACAACAAAGTTAAGATGACTTGAAAGCTTGTTAAATGACTATATGTTCTTTAAGGTCAAGCTATTCAAGGTGATGTCAATGTAGTTTCTTATTCGAATTTGAAGGCTTCGGGATTATGGCATAATAGATTGGCCCACATCAGTCACAAAGGACTTGATCGCTTATTTAAGTAACTGCTTTTGGGAATTCTGAAGCCATCAACAATTGAAAATTGTGAGCATTGCATTTTGGGCAAGTCTACCAGGTTAAGTTTTAGAGCTTCGCAGTTTAAATCAGAGGGGATATTAGATTATATCCATTCTAATCTCTAGGGCCGCGCTCGGGTCCAAACTCATGATGGAGCAAAATACTTTCTTTCCCTAATTGACGACAACTCTAGAAAGTTATGGGTTTTTATGCTGAAGACCAAAGATGAGACTTTTCAAAAATTAAAAAAGTGAAAGATTTTGGTTGAAAAACAATCTGGAAAGTAAGTTAAGGCCTTGAGAACAGATAATGGGTTGGAGTTTCTAAATCAAGACTTCAACGATTTGTGCAAACAATCTGGGATTAAGAGATTTTTTACTATTCCGGACACCTCTCAACAGAATGGATTTGTAGAAAGGTTTAACATAACATTTTAGAGAAAGTGAGATGCATGTTGTCTTTTGCTGTTCTGTCCAAAGTCTTTTGGGGTAATGTAGTTAACACTGCTGCCTACATCTTCAATAGAATTCCTTCGACTACTTTGAATTTTAAAACTCCTTAAGAATTCTGGATTGGGTCTCCACAAAATCAGAATCATTTGAAATGTTTGGTTGTGCAGCCTATGCACATACTAAACAAGATAAGCTGGATTCTAGAGCCAAGAGATGTATCTTTATTGGATATCCTTCTGGAGTGAAAGGATACAATCTTTGATCTCTTGAATCAGGAGATCAGAAATATTTTGTAAGCAGAGTTGTCAAGTTCAACGAAGAATTATTTCCCTCGAAAGAGACTTCTAGTGGTGAAGTTGAAAATAATTCAGAAATTGTCAAACATATGAGTTATTAGATTGAGTTAATTGGAAAAGATTCGAGAATTGATTTGACTTTTTCTTCTGCTTCTACATCGAGAGATTCTTCTGCTGAGCCATCTGTACATATCGATGATATTGCACATTCTGTCCCGTTGTTGTCACTCTTGAGCTAGAGGATGTTCTTGCTAGTTTAGAGAGTAATGTTTAGCAAATTGCCTCTATTGTGAATTCGAACATTCAGTCCTACCAGCTTACCAGAGATAGGCAGAGAAGGGTAATTAGACCTTCAACGAGATATGATGAAGCTCGATTTATAGGTTTTACTTTGTATTGTTATGATGATGAAAGCATTTCTGAACCGAATAACTATAAACAAGCTTTGAATTCCAATCACGCTATTGAATGGATTGAGGCGATGTACCAGAAAATGGCTTTTTTGAAGAAGAATCAGACTTAGATTTTGGTGGAACGTCCTGGAAATTGTAAGATTATTGACTGCAAATGGTTGTTTAAGGTGAAACCAGGTATTAAGGGATTTGCTCAACCTCGATTTAAGGCAAAATTGGTTGCTAAAGGTTACACACAAGAAGAGGGGATAGACTACACTGAAATTTTTTCTCTAGTTGTCAGACATTCCTCTATTAGAGCCTTATTGGCAATGGTTGTTCAGCTCAACCTTGAACTAGAGCAGATGGATGTAACTACGTCGTTCTTGCCTAAAACCTTGGATGAAGATATCTTTATGAAACAACCTCCTGGATTTGAAGTAGATGGTCAGTCTGGCAAAGTTTGTCATTTGAAAAGGTCTATCTATGGCCTTAAGCAGTCATCGAGGTAGTGGAATAAGTGTTTTGACTCGTTTATATCTGAAAATAGTTTTGCTAAAAATTTTCTGACACTTTGACAAGACCTTGTTGAGGGGTCTACCAAATACATTTATAAATTTCAATCTAAAGTTAAATATTTGTAGTATTTAATAGTGGACCGAGTCAAACCACAGGGAATTGAATAATTCAATTTCCATCTTTTAATTTTCTTATTTGACACAAACTTGTAGGGGATTTTGGAGAACAAAAATAAAATGACTAAACAATAAAAGAAAAGGATAGAGATTAAACGTTGGGCACCAAATCGAGGTAAACACAAGTAACAATGATATTTTCGATCATAGATGACCTAATGAAATAAATTATCCAACAATTTCTACCTAATCAACTTTATCGAAAAAGCCAGCAAAGCCTCTAAGTAACCTTAGGTCCTCTAATTCACAATTAACTCGATTAGCTGGGCATGATAGTGTTCTATACTAACGTAACTAATCGCTTTAAGTTCTATGGATTGATTAAGATAAATTAATTAAACTAGGCGGCACTCCTAATTTAGCTAATTTATTCTCTGATTCTTAGGTCCTAACATGCAAACTACATAAATGAAGAGGAAAACTCTACTTCTATGCATACATGCGAGAGCCCTATTATTAGGTAAATCTAATAGTCATACATTCAATTGAAAGCAATAGGTTGTCAATCTATCAACAAAAGAACATATGTTATGGATATGAACAAGAATCTAAAGATAAAACATGCTGGAAAATTCTAGAAAAATATAAAAATCTCACAAAAAAACATTTTACCTTATTTTCAACTCGAAACGGCATCGAGAGTCAAGCCAATCATCAAAATAATAAGCCTTAACACCAAAATCTAATGAGATCGGAGAAAACTAGAGGGAGAGACGAAAAAGTAACAAAAAATGGCGCTCAAATCCGAGCTCTCTAGCTCCAATAACCTAAAAATAAGAAAACGTCCACTTTTATAATGCTTCGGCGCGGCTCGCGGCTAACACTAGGCAACTGCGCAATATTTTTATTTTTGCAATATCTTTTTTTCCAGGTGTCCGATTGGGTTTAAGTCGTAGCAGCACACCCGTGGCCCCGTCGTGCGCCTTTCTCTACAGTAGTCGAGTCGCACCCTTTGTCGTGCCATGCAGCCTCATTGTCATGGGGATTTTGGGTAATACCTAATTGATGGGTTGCGATTCTGCTGCTAATATATTGTACAGTAATTAATTCAAAGTCAACTTATGCTAAGTGTAACTTGAAATCACTTACGCGCAAGTAT
>JBBMKA010085994.1:0-13766 GCA_037833695.1 Sechiopsis laciniata | reverse complement strand
TCAGCTTTGGAAGATGGATTGTTAATGCTTGAAAAGATTCTAGGGAGTCAGAATC
Organism: Sechiopsis laciniata; assembly: GCA_037833695.1. NCBI lineage: Eukaryota > Viridiplantae > Streptophyta > Magnoliopsida > Cucurbitales > Cucurbitaceae > Sechiopsis > Sechiopsis laciniata. The sequence goes on along the minus strand of JBBMKA010085994.1, from coordinate 13,711 downwards.
CAGCTGATATGTTTACCAAGACCGTTCCTGTTGAGAAACTGAAGTTGTTGACAACTTCAGTTGGACTTCTCCATGAGTAGAAGAGGAGTCGCTACCGTTGCAAGGAAGACATGTTGTTTGTTTTGTCTTCAAAAAGGAGATTGTTAATTATGTGAAGGCAAATCAAAATGGGCCCAATATGGGCCCATCACCTATTTCACATTTGCTTGCCATACAAGTTGCCGTGAATGGCAATTATAAAAGAGAATTAATAAATTGCAATTTGCAATTTTGTGCAGCCGTCTTTTGTGGGTGTGAGTTGGAGCCACAGACGTGAATTACAAAAATAAAGAAAAGAACACAATAGCTTTTAAAGCAGACGAAATAGAAAGAGTTAAGTCATTGAATTCTTTTTCTACCTTTCTTGTTCTTTGTGTTTGCGTTTGTGGTTGCAATAGGGTCTTTGTTCCATTGAAGAGTTTTATTTTTCTGGAGTGATTTGTGAGTCTTTTCTTTGAGAGAAAAAGTGAAAAGTCATTCTTAAAGAGCGTTGTAAAACTCTTGTATTTTCTCCCTGATATTTTAGTGGAACCTGCATCGGTAGCAGAACACTGGAGGTAGCCATATTGGGTGAACCAGTATAAATTTGGTGTCAATTTCTCATCCCTTAAACTTATTTTAATTATCGTTCTTGTTACTTGAAAGTTTAGGTTACTTTATCTATATTTTTAAGCTCGTTGTTTCAAATGATAATTCCGTTGTGCAATTTCGAACTCAAACTTGATCTGAGAAAGGCAAGAATTTTTTTGTCTAAATTATTGTGAATTTAGATTGATTATATTTTGGCGGCATTGAGCAATTTTTGCCTAACACATGCATCATATTTATTAAAAACATCTCCTCCCTTCACAGGTTGGAAAAAAATATGTATCATATCCAAACTTGAAAGTTGTATGTCAATAATACAATGAAAGAAGATGGTTGAAATTTTTGAGTAAAAGATGGAAAATGTAGGACGCGAGTTATTTGTACCATATTTTGGAAAATTTAGTTTAGGTTGGGCTTGGACATTTGGTTGTTTTTCACATGGGCCTTAGTGATTCTTGTAGCGGTATATGACCCATTTTAGATCATCTTACTCAATTTAATGCCCCCAGCCTACTTCAGTTCTGCCCGATACTCCAGTTTCAGTTTGCAAATGCAAAGATAACAAAGATTGGCTTGGCGCATCAACCAATAGAAAATATTTTCTGTTGCTTTTTTTTTTTTTTTTTTTTTTGAATTCAAAAGCAGTGGGAGGTTTTTAACCTGTAACATCTAAATTACTAAATAGTATTTATGTATTGTGTGGTTGTTGGTGTGTGTATTGAATGAAAAGCAGCATCCTTTGTTGTGAGCATAAGTCATATATATATATAGATGTCAGATGATGTATAAATGCAGAGGAAATGGTATTTATTACTGAAAAGGCGGACATAATTTAGATAAGGGCCAAACCCAAGGTAGTAGAATAATTGTTTATTGTTATATAATATGGTTATGTAAGTAGTACGAAGGAGTAAGGAGTTTGTTTGGTAGAAGCTCCGCTAACAGTCGGTCAAAGCTGAGGGAAAACTAACCAACAAACTTTCAATATTGCTCATTAATTTTGAAGCAGCAACAAAACCAAAGGCAAAGGCAAATCCAAAGGTATATCAATGGAAGGAGGTGGTGGCGGCGGAATGTTGCAGTTGGCGGTGCAATCGGTTGAGTGGACATACTCTCTCTACTGGCGCTTCTCCACTCATCAACGGTACAATTTGAATTGAATTGAATTTAGGATTTTCAGTGACCATATAATATAAATATGTGTATATGGAATTCAGGATGTTGGTTTGGGAAGATGGGTTCTACAATGGACCCATCAAGACCACGAAGACCCTGCACCCCGCCGCCGAGCTGCCCCCCACCGCCTCTCTCTCCGCTCTTCACAGAACCCAGCAGCTTAGGGATCTCTACAGCACCTTATCCGCCGACGCCGCCCTCCGCCGCCCTAATTCCGCCGCCGCCCTCTCTCCAGAGGACTTGACCGAGTCCGAGTGGTTCTATTTGCTCTGTCTCTCTTTCTCTTTCCCTCCCGGAATCGGGTAATGAAGCCCCCCTCCCTTATTTACTAATTACAAATTCAAAAGCCCCCTTTCTCTAACTCTAATTCTCTCTGTTTTCTCATTACCATTTTATAATAATAAAGATTGCCTGGGAACGCATTTGCCAACAACAAACATGTCTGGATTGCAGGTGCTAATCACATTCACACCAAAATTTTCTCCAGGGCTATTCTTGCTAAGGTCATCTCTCTCTTTATTTACTTAACTCTATCAAACATTCAACCCAACCCACCTGCCTAATTGCACTTCAGTCACAAAACCAATTTCCTCTCCTAAATCATCTCATCTGTTTTTTTGTATATTAACTCATCATGTTAAGCTTTAACTTTTTCTAATAATTTCAAACCTTGAAATACATCTACTTGTTCAAGTTTAATAATGATTTGAATTTTTTTTTGGTCTTCCCTAAACTTTAAAAAGTAATTAGCCATTTACAGGGGTTTCATCTCAAAACTTATTTGATGATCATAAGTTAAGTAATTAATTTATATGGTAAATGTTAGAAAATTATTGAATTAGGTTAAAGAACCAATCAACCCAAAATTCAAGCTTTCCCTTACTTGTGGGCTTAGAAAATTTTTAGGAAATAACCGACACAAATCTTCCCACATCTCTAGATCCCAATATCCCAAACTAAATATTCGCTTGAATTTAGTAAGTTTGGATATTAATATTTGATTATATGAGGTTTTATCTAAAAAAAATAAATGAAATAACATATTTATCTTATAAAGGTAGAAGATCTTCTCACTTTACCATGTGAGATCTTCATTATATATACTTATTATTATTGAGGATAAATTACAAATTTAGTTATTATAATTTGTAGAAAATTAGAATTTAGATCTTATGATTTCAAAATCTAGATTTTAGTCTATATAATTTAGATAGAGTTAGAATTCAGTTTCTATGGTTTCAAAAACTAAAATTTAGTCTCCATGATTTGATAAAACTTATAAAATAATCTATATCATTCATAATCATTCCGAATCAAGTACGTCTAGGTAACTATGTCTAAATAATATAATTTTTTTGTCCAATTAGAGTCACTCAACTCACAATATCATTATTTATACATGAATAACTAACTTTTACATATTTAATTCATTAATTATTACAAGCGACAAAGACTATTTTTTTTTAGTTTTATCAAATCATAAATACTATGTTCTTAAAATTAAAGAATTAAATTTTGGTTTTTAAAATCATATAAATTAAATTTTAACTATCTTTGTAGTGTTTAAAACCTAAATTCCAATCATAGGGATCAAATATAAATATAGCTTCAATATACTAACATGTTAATTTAAACACAATTTCAAGCCACATAAGGTTGAGAGGACATTGGGAGAAATATAATATAGCAAGTACTAAATGGTTATGTTTCTAAAAGGTTAGAGGGAAATTAAAATAGATGTTTGGATAATTCAAATATCAAATTAGAAGAATGTTAAATGTTGAGGACAAAAATGAGATTAAACATTGTATTTAATAGGAAGCAATTTACTTTTCACCATCCATCTTCAACATATCTCAACTATACTTAAAGATGATTGTGTGACAACAATTAACTAGCATTTTGTTGTTGTTGTTGTTTATTTTTATTTTTTTTGAAATCACTAACATTTTGTTGTTGATTTGGCGGTGTAATGGGATTTCTGGTAATTTGATTATCAGAGTGCTGACATAAAGGTAATTTTATTCATGAAATAAATTTGTTTTAGTTTGAGCTCTCTCATGCATATGCATATACCATGTATAATAATACTAAAAAAAGTTGTGTGAATCTGACGCAGACAGTGGTTTGCATTCCTCTTATGGATGGTGTGGTGGAACTGGGCACCACAGATACGGTAATATTTTGATCAAAATCAAAATCAGTATCTGATTTTAGAGGGTGGAGGATTTCTTGACTTATCTATGTTTGTGGTAAGGTAACTATGTTAGAGAAGGGAATTTTGTTTTAGAGAGAAGAGTTGAGGTCAAAGTGTTACATTATTTCAGGTGAATGAAGACATTGGATTCATAGAACACATCAAATCTATATTCGGTGCAGAAAGCGGGTGGGCAGCACCAAAAGCAGTACTCTCGGAGCTCTCAACATCAAATTCTGCAACTTCATTGGACCATAATCATAACAACCGGAAAGAAATAGAAAAGCAGATGGATTCGGACAGCTCAACTAGCAACAGCAACAGCAATACAGGGGGGGATGGGGAGCTAATAATGCAACTTGAACCATCTCAGTCTCAGTCTCAGCCTCAGCCTCAGCTTGATGATGCTTACAACAATTTTCTTCCTTCGTCCCACTCACAACCAAGCACCCAATTCCTTCAACCGCCACCTCTACGTAAGGACCAATTTCTTCTCTCTCTATATTGACAACACAAGTCCATTCAGACACTACATAAACTAAATCAGCTCTTTTCTTTCTTGCTTATTTGCTATAACTCCCCAGCAGCAGTGCCAGGGCTGTCAGAGGAAGACACCCACTACTCCAACACCCTCTCAGCTCTCCTCCTAAACCAGTCGACCCGATGGACGGACTCCTCCTCCATCACCACCATCACTTGCTCCACCCAATCAGCCTTCTCCAAGTGGCCTTACCGCTCAGATCTTCGTCGTTTTCCAACGGAAACCACTACCACATCTCAGTGCTTTCTCAAGAACATTTTGTACACAGTACCTTTCCTTCATATTAAACATCATCATGACCATAATCCATTCAAATCTAAATCTTGTGATGAGCTCGTCGGAAACCAGTTTCTTGCCCGCAGTGAAAAACTAAACGACAAGTTCATCATCCTTAGATCCATTGTACCCTTCACCACAAAAATGGACCAAGCCTCCATTTTGGGGGATACTGTGGAATATCTGAAACATCTTCGTCAGAAAATACAAGATCTGGAAGCTCAAAACAGACAAATCGAACTACAGAGGAACGCAGCAGAAACCCGAACATGTTTAGACAAGAGAAAACACAAGGTGCTCAAGTCTCCACCACGTCCCACCTCACCAATGACAATAACTTCACAAGATAATACCAATTTGCAGGTTTCAATCATCGGAAGTGAGGGGCTGTTGGAGCTGCAGTGCCCATATAGGGAAGGACTGTTGCTTGATATCCTCCTCATTCTCCAGGGGATGCGGATTGAGACAACAGTAGTAAGGTCATCCACCAACAATGGGGTCTTCGTCGCTAAGCTTTGGGCCAAGGTATACAAACTTCATGATGCAACATTACATATCACGGCATCACTACTTTCAAATAATTCACGTCATGCGCAATTTTCAGCACAAGTTACCTATGACTGTGATATGCTGCTGTTATATGATCGATCAGGTTAAGGAGAATATGGATGGGAAGAAAGCAAGCATTTTGGAGGTGAAGAGGGCAATACACCAAATCATACCCTGCATTGATTGAAGAAAGAAAAGTAGTGAATACTTTATTTGAGGATTCAAAGTCAAATTAAATTTGGAGAGCCATATGGCAGTACCTGCATCTTCTCTCTTGTTTGTCTCATAGCCTGGTTCATATTTAATGCCACCATTTAATCTTTCTTTTCTCTAATTTCATCCATCCACAATCACAGTTTGCCGATACTAGAACAAGTCCACTTTGTTTTCTTTTTCTCTTGCCAAATTTGTTTTATACTGAACGATAATCTCCTTCGACTCACTTTTCAATTTCTTTCACCATATAACTTGTTAGCTTTCACTTTAGAATCACCAACCTGACTGATAAAAATTCCTCTAGATACTTTAAGGGTAACTTTCTGACATCTTTGTCTAGCTTTGCTCTCCAAATGACAAAAAGGGTGCAGATACATGAAAGACCACTATGGTTAATTGTTTCTTTCTCAAAAAAATAAAAAATGGTTATTTGTCTTTTATTAACTGTATATTTGTTTACCATTAATCTTTCAAGGATTTGAAAAGGTAATGGAATCAAACAAAAAAGGTGAAGGAATCAAATTCATGTACATACAGAGCCCGTTTGACCAAATGGTCCCTCGACTCCCTCCACTTTTCTTCCATAAATTTGGAATCAAACACAAATAAGTATGTAATATTCCAACATCTGAAGCAGGACCTTTCATTGCATTTGTGATTGTTTTACTCTGATGATGTGCAGTAGTTATGCTCTAAAATTCTTATGTGAAGTAAGTTTAAAAATTGATTGAAGAAGTTGAATATTTGAAAAAGGTATGAATTAGGATGATATTTAAAAGAAAAAAGAAAAAAGAAAAAAAGTAGAATAAGAAGGTTAGAGAGGCAGGTGGGTGGCGGTGGGTGCAGATATTGATTTGAGATTGAGCGGTTGAATATTGACACTGACAGACATGACTGTGTGTGTAACGCGACAGACAATGCTCCCTTTGCCAAGTTGATTCAAAATTCAAAATACATCCTTTTGTTGGTGGTGGAACCAGTTTTCATCTCCCTCTTTCTCTTATTTATATTTATGTTTGTTTGTTAAGGGCTTAGTAAAACTTCCCTTTGCTAATGGAGTCCAGAAAACTTCTTTCCAATGAGAAAACAAGATCACTACAACAACTGCGGTTGCCGACAGTGTCCTCAAAGAAGAAGAAGAGGGCAAACCCTTGTGTTATTCGACGCTCTGAGCGAATTCAAAATGCTGTTCTGCCATATCAACAACTCCAATCTGTGCCTCAACTAAGTGTTAGCGAAAGTGACAAAGAAGATGACAACAACCCACAACCTCCAGCTGATCCGGACGAACACAACAACTTGCACACTAAAATTGATTCTATACTCAAACTACTTCAAACTCAACAAATCATCATTAACGCATTGAAACCCAAGGTGCCACGCCCCAAACCATATTAATTGTGTATTTCATCTCAATCTTCCATTTTCTTCTAATTCAATAGTGTACTCTAACTATCAAACAAACAGAATGATGAGAATCCATTGCCATCGACTGATGCCAGATACAAGAGCTTATATTTTGAATCCCAGAAAAAGGTCTATTTCCTTCTCTTTATTTATCAATCTTTCTTATTTCCTAGCATAGTATCTTATTTTATTTATGCTAGCCTAGCTAGGTTCAAGCCTTAATGGATGAAAACCATCAGCTTACTCAGAAGTTGGAAACGGCTGTTTGTAAAGTTGAAGTGGTATGTATGTATGTATGTATGTACATTTGATTATTTCAATCCTTCCTTGTAATGATAATTGATCGAGGCCTGAGGGGGTTTGTGTTTGTGTGTGTAGTACGAGAAAGGGAATAAAAACTTTTGTGAAGTGCTGGAGAAAATGAAGGATGTGATCTTAGTCTCCAATCTCACTAAAGTTACTGAAACGGCCGTCAATGCAGCAATTCGTGATGCTATGTCTCCTCCTCCTCCTCCAGAATTAGCCAACCCCAACACATCTGCAGCAGCTAAGAGAAAGAAAATCACTAAATAAATAAAGCCTTCCCATTAATTTCCCTCTGTGTTAAGCTGTTGTTATATGTAAACTTCATGCATTTCCAGTTATGATAGCATTGCATTGATTTTCACATGTTATGTTTGCATTATCATTTGCCAATCTGGATTTCTCACCAAGCCTCTCTCTGTGTTATTTAATGCCCAAGTGAAGTGTGTTTTGTCTAAATAGGTAGCTATACACAATAAAGACATATATATATGTGTGTGCGCGCGTGCGCGCATGCATGGCTCGCAGAAACAGATAGACAAGGAGTTGGTGCAATAACTCTCTTCTACTACTGCTGCTGCACGAGGGAGAGCCGATGCTTGGGCAGTCTAATCCAAATTGGGGGTAATCTTCAAAAACAAACCCTCGCTGGGGACTCGATCTCCAAGGCAGCACTCTAATCCAAACTGAGGGTACTCTTCAAAAACGAAAAAAGAAATAAAAACTGAAAAGCATTTTATAATCTTCAGCTATAGATCTTAATCTTACTGAAGAACTTCCTCCATAATTCCTGTGCGTTACTCTCTTGTTCTTTTCTCCAAATGCTTGAACAAATTGATGTTTGCTTGCTTAACTATGAGTCTTCGAGTCTGGGCTTGGTTCCTTCTATTCTGTGATACGTTTTTGGTCTTTGTAGAAATATGAATAATATAAAGGTATGTTAGCAATTATTTGGAGAGTAAGTTAGAGGCTAAGTTTTATAAATAGAGGTAGTAGGGGGGAGAAAGGTATCAAATATATTGTAACCATTTTGGTATTAGGGCTTGAGAGTGGTTAAGAATAGGAGGTTCTAAGACCTATTAAATCTTGGTTTATCATGTAGTTCTTTATTTTTTTATATAATCTAGATCGTTGATCTTATCATTCTGCTCGCCCTCTATCGAATTTTGGATCTCTCCATCATTATTTTATTTATTTTGATTTTTTGGGTCGCGATTGAATAAGCCTTTCCCTGCAATTAGTTAACTTTTGTTTCTAGATCTAGATAAGGGTTAATCTTTATTGTTTAGTTTTTTTTGTCTTTCAGCTAAGGTGGCTGAATCGTCGGTCTCCGGTGGAGTTATGTTAATAGTTGTTGTGGTGATTTAATATATACTCCCAACTCCCTTGAAGGCATGTTGTACCCTTCTTCTCCCAAATCACCACCAACAACTATTTACTGTACGAAGTGCTCCAATTCCTATAAAACCCAAATCATCTAACAACAACTGTGCTTTCCATGATGAATTCTATGATCCATGTTTCTCAATCTCTAAGCTTTGGGCTGGACCCACTTACTCAAATTCACCGCCTCCAAGTTCATTACCCATTCCCAAATTTTCTGTTGAATTTGAAAGGCATCATCCATCTACCAAATCTGCACCATCATCCCCAACTTGGAGAACAAAACTTTTCCTCCAGATTTTTCTTTCCTAGTGCTGAGTCTGCAACTAAGACTCTAGGTCGCATTCTTAATCTTGATGTTGGCAATGAAAGAATGAACTCAGGGTGCATCAAAGCTCTTGTGAGTATGCTTACTATGTGAGCTGGTTAGTGTCGTGTATATAGAATGAATAAATTGGTTAGGTTAGTGACGAGAGTCATGAGTATTAGTTTTCATTGCTGGTGTACGTCCTTTGATCACAGTATGGGCTCTGATGCTTTCAGTTAATTCTCAGATGTTGCATGGCACCTTAATCTGGGCTTAGGTATTTGGTTTTGGCAGACGAGCGAAGATGGGATTTGGTGTCATAGCAACACAGATTAAATCAAGATATCTGGAATGCAGCAGGTTGTTGGTGAACTTTATTCTATGAAATCTTTATTCTGCGCTGCATGAATCTGCTGGCCATTGTTTATCTAGTTTCATATGAACATTGCTAAGACTAGTCATGGATCTGATGGCTATTAACTATTTGACTCTGTTATGGCCATCATATTCAATTTGGTAAGGTTTCTTGTACCTGATGAATTGTTTATTCAATTCACAGTTAAATCTCTCGTGTTCTTAATAGTTTAACATTCTCAATCCTTTTCTTTTAGTCATACCTCTTCTATAATCATCTTATAGCTTCATTCCTTGCCTGCACTCTATAAGGGAGAAATTCCTTGTGTACTGCCTTTTCAGTTTTTTTGAAAGGAAAGGTGGGGGTAGGATAGTGATAGTTATGACATTTTAGTTTACTTCTATGAGGTTCCTCCGTGTAGCACTTTCCTGTTTTCAGTACCCCTCTTGGTTTTGGCATCTGTGGACCTGTCCAGTATGGAACTTTCTTACTGGTTTATGCAAGATTTGTGGTTCTTTCGGAGATCCTTGTATTGAAAGCTATACTCTCAGAGTCATACTAGTTGTCGTTGGATTTTTTGCTCTTCGCATATCAGTTTGAATGGTAATGGCCTTTGCTTTCTGTATTGGAGGGCAATGTTTATTGCATCTCCAGAAAGTGAAGCAATCTTGTAATTTTATTTCAGTCTGTTAGCTACTTTACTTGGTTGTGTGCGTGTGATTGATAAGATATCGTACATGCTTTCTTACGGCTATCGTCAATATTTGTGGGAGAAGATTTGAATTTATAACTTATTGGTTATTAGGTGGATTTGAACTTATAACTTCTTTGTTGTTAGGTTAGACATCATGTCCGTTGATTGTTTCAATTATGTGTTGAGAAATTTGAAGAACACATAGTCAAAATTTTTTTAGTATTGGATTAAACCAGTGTATTTTATGATACAATTAGAACTTCACCATAAAATTGGGTATTTTCCACAACTTTTAGAATATTGTTGTGCTAAAATGGATTTTAAATGTATGTAAAGATCATTTGATTTTGTTTCCACACCATCGTAGATTTGGAAATTAAGAACAATAAACTAATCATAAATTTGTAGCTATGCAAATATGTTTTATTAATTTACTGAAAGTACATAAAAATAGGATTCATGTAACAATTTCATTTCTAACAGGAAAAATATATGGGTATAAAGTAGGAATTCGGTAGAGATCAAGTAAAACAGTGGGAATTTTCTTTTTTAATATAAATAACACTTAAAATATTGTGATATATATCCAGATGGAAGGTCAAAGAATGAGATGCTAATACCATTTTAAAGTATTGTTGTTCATCTCCATCTATACGAACTTCTGATAGCTTTTGCCTTCTGCATTGACTTACCTGTCACGTGAAAATAAAATATTGATTCAATTGGCGAAAAGGAAAAGAAAGAAAAGAGAGACATTTAACCAATCCACGTCATTGTTCGATTACCGCTAATTATATAATCAATAGTTGAAATAGTAAGTTGCTAGAATCCACGCTGAAATTGTAAAGAAGGATGCTAATTTGTACAGATAAACACGTAGGATAGTGATTTTCTAAGATGTGCAGTGCAGGCGTTGTTGCTTTCTCTGAATGTAACCAAAATATTACTATTTCAACAAAGGTAATTGACAGCACCAGAAATTCTGAAGAATATGATGTATTTACCTATAATCACCCAGAATCCTATACATATATGCAAGTGATAAAATATGTTCTTTTTAGGTAACAGAAAATGAAGCAATACGACAGCCTTGTCCAAGTTGTACAGCAGGAATGGATAGCTTATTTGAAAAATGAGTGCGTTCATTACCAATGCTTGGTAGAATTCCCAATTGTTATCCAAAGGTCTCTAAGGGGGTCATAAAGTTGCTTCTCCTCTAAGATCACAAGGTAACCAGATCTTGTTGAACTCCATGAAACAGTTGATAAATCATTCAACTTTTTTACAGTGAAACAACTGAGATTATACTATGAACTGTATCATGTTATAATAAGACGTAGGCAATCATACTGTTTCTTTATAGTTTATTTTGTTATTAGTTGGGTGGGTTGCACATGGAGTAATTGGGAACACTCCTCTTTCATTATCAGCAAAAAAGATTTGAGTTTTGTTCTATCCCCCATACATATGCCTTTTCATACTGTTGACTCTTAAAATTTTGGATCTCCCAACTTTCATACATGTCTCTTCCTACCTGGCATTGACAACCACACGCCGTTAACAAGGAAAGCCAGACACCAGCCTAAATTATATCAAAACAGAATTGACATAAAAATGTATGCTTTAGGCTGCAAAAGCTTTTAAGTTACTTATACCACCGATTCAAATACCTTCAGTTTTGACCCTTTAATATAAAATTTTCAACTAAGACGACATAAAGCTAATAAGATCCATACTTTGGCCACGAGCTTTGCTCATCTCTATTGTTGTACTTTTTTTTTTTTAGTACATATTTGGGGAGAGGGGATAAATACCGACTCTCGGGATCGAACCTGCGACGCTGGTGTTGAACTGGTTTACAACCAAACAATGAAACCATTGGGTTGTACTGTTCATGAGCATTGGATAGTGTTTCTTTTAACAGCCATTACTTTAACAACTTTAATGATTGCTTTTATGTTTCAAATGTTTGACATGTGATTATGATTATGGGGTTGTGTTAAAACTCAATGTAAGTCTGCAATAATTCAGCAGATCAACGGTGGGGGTGTAGCAACTTTAGCAAAAGAATCACTGTCTTTACCCAATGTGATTCTGTTCCATTTTTGGACCAACCTTAACCGCCGACTGTGATCATATTTGTACATCCATGTTCATGCTTACTCACGTGCCCAAAGGTATTACCAGTTTCAAGTTGGACCAAGACATTTTACTCCCGTTTTTATTATCTATTAAGTTTCATCTTGAACTATATTACTCAGCAAGTTTCCACTGCATTATTTGGTCCCCATGATGTAAGCCCTATTCTTCGTACTACTGTATTATCTATTCAATGTTATAATAAGAGCCTATAGCCCAATTTCTCTTTTTAGACCACAACCACCCATATAAAGAAAACATTCTTTAATGGAAATAATTGAACCCCCTCTGTTTGGATGAACTAAGATCCATTAATTGGTCCTTGACCAAGCAAATGCCTGAAGAAAGAGCAGAACACAAATGCATTTTTTTATCAGATAGTAATCAAAAGGTATGAACACTTGTTCAGGCTGTGTTGTGTATTCAAACCAAAGACTAATTAGCAGATACAGACAATCTTTATTAGCTCAAATAATTGCACCAAGTGTTGTGTTGGAGAGTAGCCTAAGCTAAGGGAAGCTGTACATAAAATTGACCTGACAAATACAACTTTTTTTTTTTTGAGTACACCTGACAAATACAACTAGATGCATGTGATCAGAGAAATCATTTAACTAGGCCGGTTGCTTGTTTATAGATAATGGGTCTATTCTCATTTCAATCAACACATGATTTTGTACCAATAATGGCGTTGACGTTTCTTAAGAATGCAACTCTTGAGTTAAGAGAGAAGATTGGAGGAGTTTCAAAGGGCAAGAAGATGGGCATATGGCCCAGATGTTATCCTTTCATGCCTTTCCATATTCTGCCATCGTTTTCATATTAGGAAGAATATTTTATTGGTGTAGGATTGAATTATTCTGAAGACAAGCCCACTAACAGATAGAAAACAACAACGGAAGAAAACAAACTTGGAAAATTCTACTGTTGTTGATCAATGAAACTTGTTTTCCCTATCTCTCTCTCTTTTCCTATCTTCTGAATGAATAATTTAATAGCTTATATATTATCCAATAATATGTATCTTCAAAATCATGGAGGTGGAGCCAATTGATTAAGCTCAGGGAACAAAGCCTACCAAGGTTATGTCTGTCCTAAACCTAGCAGCTAGCAAAGGTACTGGCATGCATGGAATAGCCGGGCATACACCTATTTATATGTACATATATAAATTTGTATCTTATTTTTATTTTAGTAATGGAACTACAAAACTAAGAACATAATAAATATAATTAAAGTCCAACAGTCCAACCACTCGTTTGTTTTTTATAGTAAACATCCAATCTTAATCCCTTTTGAATAACTTTTTAACCACTCTTCGAATTTCTATATTTAAAAAAAAAAAAAAAATTTATCAAATCCCACATTAAATCTTATTAAATTTATCTTTTAATCTCGACTAACATCGATATTAAAATATTTATTTCTAAAAAAAAATTTAACTCTATTGAAAAAGTCAATAAAGTGTTAACTTGGTTGTAATCCAATTTAACTCTACGTTTGAGAATTCGATTTTGAAATGAATTATTTCATAAAAAATT
>JBBMKA010085983.1:0-13768 GCA_037833695.1 Sechiopsis laciniata | reverse complement strand
AGTAAATAAAATCAAGTTTGTTATCATCAAAACATTAATTAATTAATTAATTTGAGATAGGGCCAAATAGCCAACATCAATTACTAACAAATTGATTATAATGGGCTTTTTGGTTTTTTTAACCCTTCCATTGCATTTTTCTGTCCTAAATGAATTAGTTTGGAAATTGTGCTATACATGGAATTACTTTGCTTTTTTTTTATTATACATGCAAAATCCTCTTTTAATTTTGATTATATTATTTAAATGTCAATCTAATCGATTTTAGTTGCTACTTTTTTACTCTAAAACTGTAAAATTTTGAAATTTTGAATATTTATTTTAAATAAAAAAAAAGAGTCTCAAGTTTGAATTCTTCAATCTTTCTAGTTATGTTAAAAATATAAAACCATCGATTTTTACCATGTAAGGACTCGTAGTTTTTAAACTACGTTTCCTACGTCATGCTAATAAAAAACAGTTACAAATATGCATTATTTCAAATTTCAAACTTCAAATAACTGCTCCTGTCAAATTTATTTCAAACAATTAAGCAAATGGGAAGACCCTTGGCTAAGATGTTTATTAAAACAACTAAAATAATTAAATAAATGAAATAAAAAGAATGAGGCATTCATGCCCGACAATTAACCAACATTTTAAATAGAAATAACAGGAGTTTTATGCTAACATGCCAACAATGAAAAATGGAACTGATGACTCCCCTATCAACTAATCACTACGCAGCAAGCTTCACCCATGATCACTTCAGCACCTCCCAGCTAACCGTCTCGATGGTGTCCCTGGTTACCAGGTGGAAAAATAGAAACCACAGAAAGGGTGAGTATAAAAGAATACTCAGTAAGAACTCCCCAACAGGGGTACAATGCACAAGGTAGAGTCTATCATGCTAGCAATACATATTTATTCTCACTTTCACTTTTAACTTTTACTTGGTCATGGTATTCATTACATGACTTGCTTGTGAGGCCTTTGAGACACTCACCTATTCTAGATAATATGACTGGCCATGAAGTTTGTTACACAACTATCTAGCTCAAACACAACTTTTCTCTACTAGAGTACTGACGACATCGGTACAGATGAGCCATCTACCTGACACTTGGTACGTGTACGCATACTTCGCATGGTGCTATAAACCAGTCAGGTGTAGGCCTACACAGGCTGACCTAGTCCAGGTCGACATCCCTAAATACTCGAAGAAAAGTGTCCACTAAGTCACGGACCTGGAGACCCTCACTGGTGCAACGAGTCAGCCTATTCACACACCCATCACTCTAAGCTAAGACCCTCCCATAGCAGGCGTACACTATGATTATGGCCCGTCTAAAAAGGGCTACAAACTAGGCATCGCCGGGGGCGGCATGTTACATTACATCCCCGGCTATCGGGTGCAGGATTAAATTATCAACGACATTGACCCAATGAGAAAAATGTATGCTGTGTTCTCTACAGCCTTTAGATGATGACGGCTAAACAGTTCCATAACAGGAGAATTTAATAGCCTAGTCCTATCAGATCACCAAACATGCTTAACAGCTCAACTGGTATCCTAGCAAGATACTAACATACATAATCGACTAGCTATAAACCAAAACATGTCATCACCAAAAATACGTATTTAATAGGGAACAATAGAACATGCAACAGAAAACAAGTTAGCACACCAGGTCCCCATAATCCCGGTATGCTTCACAGTAACTTATAATTTAAAACACATGCAAAGAGTGGCACCCCGAGACCCCATAATCCCGAAGCACAACATACAAATAATCAGAAAAGAAATAACAATATTTTTAATCATACAACAACACGTATCAACAACACAAAACTTTGCCCAGTCAACCCGGGTAGAGAATCCTTACCTGCAAAAAGTTACAGAATAAATTCCACAATCTTCAACAGCGAGAACCCAATCCACCACAACCTGTAAATTTGTATCCAAAAACCAACTCACTTTAAAACATACTTCATAATACTATAGAACTCCAAATAAACGAGACCGATTCTCACAACTTACCCAAAACCAGAAGCAACATGGCTGTCCAAATCGGCGAAGCTTAAAAGCGAATCGAAACGGAGTGCAACAACGAAGAACACTACAAAAAAACACACCAACAATTCTAAACCACCACAAAACCCAAGCAAACAAACAATTAGCAAACCCATCCATAGTTTGACCAATCCAACACTAAAAACAAACCTACAACAGCAAAAGAAGACTTACCAACAAATACCAACAGATCCGGCGTCGAATGAGCGAGGCACGAGGCTGCAAAGCGTGAGGAAACGATTTGTGCAATGCTGGTCTCGGCTAGACAAACGACGGCACGGTAGAGGCATCGAGATCAGCGGCTGACGAGGTGGTGATCCGTGTGGAGGGCTGGATGATTGGGCTGGAGACGTGTGCATTCGTGTGCGTGAGGCAGGGGATGGAGTAGTACGAGGGGGAGGCAGAAAACAGTGGCTGCGGGAGGTAATGGGACTGATCTACGGCGGGCTCTGCGATGGAACGGGGGTGAAGGGTGGTCGGAGGCGAGCGGTGGCGGTAAAGGGTGATAAGGATGACAACCCTACCCGAATCTCTACATTGATATGATATTGTCCACTTTGGGTATCAATGGAGATGGTTGTCATCATCTATATACCCATGATCTTCCCCTCATCTAACCAATGTGGGATACTTTGTTTGCATCCCAACAATCCTCCCTTCAAATAAAATTCCACCGAGCCTCTCCGTGGACTCAACTTCTGATTCGGCACCCGAGGATTCAACTCTCCCCTCGAACAAAGATCGAGCCTCCTTTCAAATAGTCAATCCGTCCTAGCTGATGCTCAAACCAACTGCGCTTTTCCCGAGAGTACACCGTTGGTTTGATAGAACGAATTTCTGCAATGACTATTACATTTGACTAACTCCTCTTCTTCTGAGAGTACACCGCTAGTCAATTTATCTAGCTCACATCCAGACCAAACTCCTCTTCTCCTGAGAGTACACCGCCAGTCTGGTAAAGCTACCACAAATTTTCGTCTCCGGACTTCAAACGTCTTTATTCTACACTGGGGTTTGACATGGTTATGTTTGGGGCACAGCTAATCTCCACATTGATATGATATTGTCCACTTTGGGCCTAGACCCTCATGGCTTTGTTTTTGGGTTTCCCCAAAAGGTCTCATATCAATGGAGATGGTTGTCATCACTTATATACTCATGATCTTCTCCTCATCTAACCAATGTGGGATACTTTGTTTGCATCCCAACAAAGGGGTGTGGGAGCTAGGGTTTGAGAAGAAGAAGGAGGGAAAAAATGATTTTGTCTTTTATTTCTTTTTTTATGCCTTTTTCTTTTTTAACTTGGCCTTCCCCTTAAAAAATCGAGCCACCTCTACTTTAATTAAACCCTCTTTTTTTATTTTATTTTATTTTTTTTTTACAAAGCCTATTTTTCAAATTCCAGGGGCGTTACATACCATATGTGTCTATCATCACAATAGCCTAATGTTTAATATAAAGAAATAGATTAAATATAAATATTTTTGCAAAATTAAGAGTTAAAATTGCAAAATTTAATGAATTGACGCAAGAAAAGGGATGGAGTTACTCCTAATATGGAAACATTCATGTTAATTATATATTTTTTAGAAAACAACACTTTTATTCTTTGAAGTAATATTAAAAAAAATTTTGAGTTTAGAAAATAATTTCTTTCAGTATAGCAATAATTAATACAGACAGGTAGGAGTGTGCAACGAAAAATCAAAAAAACCAAATCAAACCCTCCAATCCAATGGACCGGATCGGTTTTTTAACACAAAGTGGGACATATCGGTTTGTAATTTGAAAAAACAAAAACTGTTGGATCGGTTCCAGTTTTCATTTTTAAAAAATAAAAAAGAAAACCGATATATATATTTATAGTTAATAAGTCATATAAAGTCATTTTCATTGCATTATTTAGAAGATTTCCTAAAGTCTTAAAGATTTCCTTAATTCACTCATATTTCAAGTAAAAAACATTTTAAAATAATTTTCAATAAGTTCAAAAATATTTTCAACCTTTAAAAAAAGTTGTTGTTTATGAGAAATTTTTTTTTATGAGAAATGTTGTTTTTAATATATTAAAAAAAAAATTGGCCTTGGATCGGATCCAAAATCGATCGAACCAATTGAAAAGTGAACCAATTGATTCCATACTTTATTGGACATTTGATTGGATCTATTTTTCTAAAACCAAATATATCGGTTCAGTTGTCGGTTTGGTACAAAACCGACAAAAAACTAACCGAAATCACCCCTACTAGGAGGTTAAGAGAATAAAATGGGCAACTTCTGAGTTGAAGATATAAACATATCAATTACGGTTTAGTATAGTCCACTTATGACAATTTAGAAAATAATTGTAAATGATTGTCATTGACATAAAAGTTTTAGGGAAAGATTAATTTATATCCTAACTTTCATAGATTATGAATAAATTAATAATAATAATATCAATTAAAGTTCTAGATGGCTGAAAGAAGCAAGGGTTTAATGGCTTTATATAACCACCCACTAATTAAGAGGTAAAAGTTTGAATCACTTACTTTTAATAATTGTTGAATTAAAAATTACAAATTAAAACTCTAAATTTTTATTACTGAATAATTAAGACTCTATATTAGTAACTCATTTTAACTTGTTCAATTTAAAGTGAACTGAAAATCACCTAAAAGAAGTTATCTCGTTTGGTATTAATCCATGTCCACTTTCCGTCACAGGTTCGATTTCTAGAATCCGTATTTATAATCTCCCTCTCCCAACTTGTATTCAAAAAAAAAAAAAAAATCACCTAAAAGAAGTTATCTTCTCTTAAAATATTATCGAAGTAATAAAAATAATCACATGTTGGTGGAGAAAATGCGAGGAAAAAGAGAACGAAAAATCAAATATTAACAAAGTCATAATTTGATTTCAACATGTTTGTTCTAATAGTAAAATAATTATTGCATTTGTAACTCAAATATATATACATACATACATATATATATATATATAGCATTTTAAGGAAATCTTATATATGAGTGAAAATTGTCCAAAAATAATTTTAAAACGATATTCGATCTAAGTCAATTTTTTTTTATAAAAGTTCAAAAATTAATTGACTCAACTCCAAAAAGCTTAGCCAACTAAATGAATTTAACTGACATAAAGTATCATAAAAGATTATAGATTGAATTGTGTACTAAAAAATACTCAAAACTATAGTGATATATGTCGTTAAAAGATTTTTATATGAAATGATTTGGATTAAAACTAAAATTTATTTTTCACTCTCATGTTTCTAGAATGATTAAATTTTTTTTTCCTAACCTTATTTTAATATAGAAACTCCTTGATTCGTTTAAGAAAAACTACAAGTAGAATCTTCACACACTCCTACATGAAAGATATATTTATGCACTAAAAAGACATTATTTACCATATAAAATTATGCAATTTCAAATATAAAAACAAAAATGTTTCTTTAAAAGTATAGCCACTCATAACATAGTTTGAAAAAGAAAAACAACATACACAAAGACATTTTCAACACGTTAAAGAACATAGAATTCTAAGGTGTTATACTTAAATTTTCTTTTGTCATGGGGAAGGAATTGGATGAGTCAAATTCAAAGTTTTGTGTGGACTTTTGGGCAAAAAATCACTTAAAAATAAAAAAGAGTTTGCTTGATAAATTGTAATTGGATATTTTAAGGCAAATATTGGTGCTTTTTGAAATCTAAGACGATGATGATATATTATATAATATACTTTACATTGGCTAAGCTTTGAAATGCTTCTTCTTATGAGATGGGCATGATTGGTGATAATGGATAATGATGATAAATTTAGGCAGCCAATAGAATTGAATGTGTACATTTTAAATGGTATATGGCGTCACCCATGACTCATTCAACTTCTGATCTCATTTTCAAAATTTGTATACTTATTTTTCCCTCAATTTATGTCTCAAACTTTTGAATTGTTTTTTGTGTAGGTAATATCTAACTAAAAATATGAGTTCAAATAGATATTGAGTATGAATTCGGGTAATATTAATAAAGTCGGTAAGATTAGTGTATATAATTTAATAATCAAGAGATTATCGTTTCAATTTATTGTTAAATTAAAAATAATAATAAACCTGTAACGGCTCGAGTTTATGTTCAGGTTCTCCAGGTATGATTTTCAGCTGTTTCGATGGTTTCGTTGGGCCATTATTACTTTTTAGCTCTTAAGAGGCATTTTGGTAATTTTCTCCTTCTAGGTCAGCTTGCTAAATTATTGAGCTTCAGAGTTGTTTTTACATTTTAATGAGTCTTGGGCTGTATTTGCAATTTCAGGACAGGGTTAGTTTTGCAAGTTTTGAAGGGAAAAACTTTGTTTTGTTTTGTTAATTAAAAGAAAAAGAAAGGAAAAGGAATTAAAAGGATTAAGGGGGGGATCGTTCTTTCATCGATCAAAGCTAGAGAGAAAGCCATTGTTCCCTTCATCTCCTCTCCATCCACTTCCCTCTCCCTCTCATTTTCGCTGAGTCGCATCCGCCCGCGATCGCACAGCCTTGTCGATCTCACGCCTGCAGCCGATCGCCTTGATGTTCGGCCCACGCCTAGCAGCAACGCATCGCCGATCGCTGCCGCTCATCCTGCAGCACTCACAACCCCTGCCTTGCGCAGCCCAGCAGCCACGACCTAGCTGCATCGCTGCATACGCCAGCCACTAACGCTCGCACGCCAACAGCCTGCCGTGCCGAACAGCCACGCCCGTGCCAGCCCTGCTGCTTGCACAACCCCGTGTCGTGTCCCTGGCGCAGCCTTGACCTTGTGGTGCCAAGCCCTCCGTTCGGATTTTGGGTAACCTCTGTTTCCGAGTCCCTGTTTAATTAAATAGCCTAGGTTGGTTTTTTACTGTTTATTATGTTCAATTAGGTTGTGTCTTGCTGGTTCGTGTTGGTTATCTGTAGCTCAATGAGCATTGTGTTATTTGTTTTGTAATTGTTTCAGGTAAAGGTTCCTTGTCGTAGGTTGTGTGGACCCTGCGTGAATGTCATTGATTGTATGCTTGCTTGCTTTACTATTTTACGAGCATGTGTTAGTGGATAGGTCCTTGTGCTGCTTGGCCTGTGTTGATTACATATGTTGATTCTATTGTGTTGGAACCTTGTGAATTATCTGTTGGGGCATGGCATGTAGAACGGAAGTAAAATTGAGACTGTAGTATCATGTTAGGGTATCTTATGCATGTTCGTTGACTGTTGGTTTGCTGTTTAGAATTAGTCCTTTTCACTTTTAGATAGAGTTTGTCACGTTTTCATCATCTAGAGGCTAAGAGTGGACACGACGTATGTTGTACCCACAGGTCGGGACTAGTGAGGATTAATTTTTTTGCCCCCGGTAATCGGGTGTGGAATAGCTACCACCCAGACATAAGCCTATTCTGTGGCCTGCTAGAGCGGGGTCTTTTCCTTGGTGTAAGTCAACCTAAATCCTTATCTTCAGGCGTTGGTGTGAACAGGCTGCCACAGTTGGGTGTTGAGGGCCTTCCACCTGTTGTGGATCAGTGGACACCATTTCGAGTCTAGTTAGGCATACGTACCTGGACCGGCGTAGTTTGTGTAGGCCTACATATGCCTCGGTATACAGCAGCATGCAGTGTGCGCGCACACGCATTAGAGGCCGAGAGGATGGCTCCCTCGAGCTAGTGTCGTCAGTATACCCTCCTTGTCCAGTTTAGAGGCAGATGCTTGGGTACTCTCCCAAGTGTCTAGGATCAGTTAGAGAGCTGATCGCTTAGCCGAGAGTTAGAGATTCTAGAGGTTTGGAAGTCATGTTGATGACTCATGCTATGTTCCTATTGGTAATCTGTATTGCATGTATGCTAGGATGCTAGATGATGTGGCTTTTACGTACTGTACTCCGGCTGGAGATTCTTACTGAGTGCCATTGTACTCACCCTTATTTCTGTGGTTTTCCACCAGGTAACTTGGGAAAACACCGGGATGGCTAGAGGAGGAGCTGAATGATCATGGGTGTCCGATGTTTTGTTATTTATTTTGTTGTCTTGATTTAGCATGCAGGATAGACTTTTACTCATATTTGATTTCATTTTTTTGAATTATTTTAATAATCTCTAGCCAGCGGTTCAATTGTGTTTTATTTTTATGGATTGATTTGTAAACTCTTTTTGGAATAAACAAAGCAGGCATTTGTTTTCAGTTTCCCATTTTAAAAGTATGGATGTTTAATGTATTTAAACCATGTATGCTGAGTAAGAACCAGATTTAGGACTGTTTAGAAGCCAGGTTCTTACAGTTGGTATCAAAGCTTAGAGTCATAGATTCTGTAGACTGATCTACTGAGTTAGGTCGTTGTTTCCATGATCATCAGCACTCCAACAGCCGTCAGGTATGTCAAAAGTTAATTGTTTTAAGGGTTTTGTTTACAATACTTGTATCTAGCTTACATGTCTTTACTTGTCGTTGGTAGTGTTGGTCCGAGCGTGGACTAACTCAGTGTGGTTTGGGTGTATATCGCAAGAGATGCCGATTACACGTAGTGGAGTTAGGACGTCAGCTACCGCCAACAGAGGTGGTGGCACCAAGCCAGATATTGAGGAGACCACGTCTAGAGCTGTTTCAACCGTTAGGCCACCATTGGCCCCGACTGTTGCCTTGCAGAGGGGAGGAGTAAAAATTGTTCCACCTTAGGGTGCAGCTTCTGTAGCGGAGTTTGCCATGGCCATGCGTGAGATGGTTACGGCCATGTTTGTAGAGTAGAGAGTCGAGACTCAGGCACTTTTGGCAGCACAGCAGGCAGAGACCCGAGCACAGATGGTCCAATTTGCTCAGATGTTCCAGCAGGTACCACCTGGTGGTGCGGTAGTTCTCCAAGTGGGGGCAGAGAGTGTCATAAGCTCCGCCAATTCAGCAGGAGCCTGTAGTTGAGCCACACATTTCTGAGGGTGCCGCCGAGGGTGGCAAGTGGCTTAAGGACTTCGTGAAGTGGAAGCCTAGAGAGTTTGATGTTTCTGAGAACCCACTGGTAGCAGCGAAATGGTTGGTTCATCTGGAGTACATCTTTCGCGTCATAGGTTGCCCGAATGTACAGAGGCCGAGGTGTGCAGCACATGTGTTGAAAGAGACAGCCATCTGATGGTGGCAGTCCACTGACGGGGCTAGACCAGTAAGGCCCCCACCAGCCAACTGGGAATTCTTCAAGACCAAGTTTCGGATTAAGTATATTAGTGAGGAAGCCCAGCAGGAGATGATAGAGGCCTTTGCTAATCTGAAGTAGGGGGATGATACTATTGCCGGTTATGAGAAGAGATTTTCAGAGCATAGTTATTTTACCCCATAAGTGATAGCCACTGAGGAGCTAAAAATTAGGAAGTTTGTTGCAGGGCTTAGGGTGGAGTTTGCTTAGGATGTTCAAGCACTTGAACCACAGATCTATGCTAGGGTCATGGCCTTGGCCAAGACTTACAATGTGAAGTATCAGACCTTAAAAGCTCCAGTCGTAGCAGTTTAGGGTACGACCTCTAATTCTGGTCGGAAAAGAAAGTTTGAGCCTTCTAAGACTTCTTGGGTAGGAGGTCAGCAGTAGCGCCGTCAGGGCTAGTACCAGGGCAGAGATCTGAAACGACAGTAGGGCCGCCAGCAGGGTACAGTTAGACAGCCACCCCAGTGTCGAACTTGTGGCAAGCTCATTACGGTTTGTGTGGAGCATCTCCCAGAGCATGTTATAAATGTGGAAAGGAGGGGCACATTACCAGAGCGTGTCCATAGGTTAGAACAGATAACAGATCGACTCAGTAGTATGGCCGCGTGTTTACCACGACTCGACAGGAGGTCGAGAGGACTGATGTAGCTGTCACAGTTACCTTGCTTATTTTGGGTCATTATGCATTTGTATTGTTTGATTTGGGCTTGACCCATTCGTTTATCTCTGCATCGTTTGTTAGTCAAACTTGTTTGGAACTGGAACCTCTAGGGTTCGAGTTGTGTGTTACAACTCTTTCAGGAATTAGTATGATTGCTAGTAAAAGTTAGAGTTGTTAGCAGCTACCCTCATAGTTCTGCCTATGAGCGGGTTTGATGTTATCCTTGGTATGAAGTGGTTAGTTGAGAACCACGTGTTGATCGATTGCCATCAGAAATAAGTTGTGTTCAGCCTGCCCAAGAAGCAGAGTTTCAAGTTCCATGGTGTCCAAAGCAGAGTCTATCCGCCGTTGATTTCTACATTGAAAGCTCGTCGATTGTTAGCTCGAGGAGCTTGAGGTTATTTGTCGAAGATGTCAGGGGAAAGTCACATTTTGTTGACTGTTGATCAAGTACCAGTGTTCAGGAGTTTGCAGATGTTTTTCTTGAGGAGTTATCGGGTTTGTCTCTACCGAGAGAAGTGGACTTCACAATTGAGCTCGAGTCGGGGACTCTCCCTATCTTGAATACTCCATACCGTATGGTGCCAGTTGAGTTGAAAGAGCTGAAGGTTCAATTGCAAGAGATGTTAGAAAGAGGGTTCATCCGTCCTAGTGTATCCTCGTGGGAAGCACCAGTGTTGTTCGTTAAGAAGAAAGACGGTTCGATGCGTCTTTGCATAGACTATATGAAGCTGAATAAAGTTACAGTGAAGAACAAGTACCTATTGCCTCGCATTAACCATTTATTTGATCAGCTTCAGGGAGCTTCTATGTTCTCCAAGATAGATTTGAGGTGTGGTTATCATCAGTTGAGGATCAGGGATGCGACATCCCCAAGACGACGTTCAGGTCGAGGTATAGTCATTACGAGTTTGTGGTCATGTCTTTCGGGCTGACCAATGCTCCAGCAGCATTTATGGACATGATGGATAGAGTGTTCAAGACATTCTTAGATAGTGATGGGTTACGATTTCGATGCTAATATAATATTCTGTAATTAATTCAAAGTCAACTTAACCTAAGTATAACTCAGAATCTCTTACGTACAAGTATACGCGGTCGAAAATTACAGCAAGTAATAAGTATATAGATTTATCGATCCCACAGAGAAGTTGAAGCACAATGATATAGATTAAGCTAATGTTGCGTGGTGATAAAGAAATTATGCTACCCAACCGCATGAATGCTTCCGCAATCATGGATGTAGAACTCAGCTTCCGCTGCAGTTCCACATGAATAGGCTTAGGGTTTTACACGCGCTAGTGGGGTTAAACCTTAACTCCCATTGAGTGGTACGAAGAGTCTTCACACAATGCTAACGTAACCTGCTGGGTCTTTCGCCAGGTTCCTCTTCCGAGTAAGCTAGAGGCTAGCATACGTGGGTAGCGAGCCGATGCATACTAAATTTAAGTACAACATTATAAATTCAATCACCCACAATTATGCTATTTCTAAATTCCAATTAAATACAGTTCTAAAGTTTATATGAATGACGACTACAAGAAGGATCGTAGTAAAGATTAATTCAAAGTAAGTTAAGTTGTCATGAGAAAATGAATACATATTGGACTAAACTTCAAGTCCCCTTTCGGAATACTTGACTGTAACCTGCCAGTACAAGGTCCGGAGATTTGCTTTTAAACACAAGTCTTTCGTATGCAACTAGTGAGATGGTTGTTCCTAACTCCATTCTAAAATTACTTAAGGCTAAGCATTACCTAGTGATTACGATGAGGTTAAGCCTTTGGCATCTTATTTTTCAAGATCAATGCTAAGCACTCCCGAGTGGAGGGTCAATCAACTCGAGATAGTTAAAACAACCGCCGTTCTTACTCGTTTTCCCCCTTTACTTGATCAGTAGAATTATAAGCCATATTACTCAGCTTTCATACTTACTTAAACTATAATCACGCATAAAAAGTTGCAGGAGATCAATTCTGGAACAAAGAACTTGTAGATTAATGTTCAAGAAAGCAAACACTGACTAAAATACTTAAAACAGAGTATGATATGCAAATGAAATGACAACTACAATATCTATCTATGGAGCAATAGTGTTCATCGCCATCGTTTCCAATGGTGTTTTTATCTATAACACCGCGTGGTACTCAATTCTTCAAGGTCTACAGATGAACAAAGGCAGTCGACATCTCCAATGAGACCCCGACGTCTTGAACGTTCATCAATCGATAGCTTCCCTTCTAAATTGGCACACCTTTTTCTTTGATTCGTCTTCTATTTATAATCGTCCAAGGTTTCTTATCGACCACGTCCAATCTTTAATGTCGTTCTTCTAGAATATTCTCTTTTCTATTGTTTCCGTCTTGGTTCCCTTGATTCCGTGATTTGATTGCCAATTATCTCCTTTCTTTTCTATTCTGATGACTTATTCGTTCCTTCCTTGCAACGATCTCCTGCGAACATAAGACACATCTGCAGATTTATGCTTAATTCCTTGTTTTTGCGCTTATACACGCGTTTTGCATCTTAAAGATCGTTATTTAGTAAAGATTTCGTCATGTAATGCTGTTAACATACATGTCTGGATAAAACGACTATTTGCGCTAATTCCTTCTCATGTTGTTCACTTACTTGCCCCTTTTTAGTAAAAAGTACAGTTTTAGAAACTTAAATAGTGCTACTATTTAGCGCTATCAGACACCTTCGTCATCGTGTTCATAGATGACATTTTGATTTATTCTAAAATTAAGGAGGATCATGCCTTGCATCTGAGGCAAGTTTTAGTAGCTCTGAGAGAGAATAAGTTGTATGTCAAGTTCTCCAAGTGTCACTTTTGGTTAGAGCAAGTGGCCTTCCTAGGTCACGTGGTTTCGAGAGATGGTATTGCAGTAGACCCCGCTAAGATTAATGTAGTGAGTTCGTGGGCTAGGCCGACTACCGTCGCAGAGATTTGTTTTTGGGTTTAACAGGCTATTATCGACGTTTCGTCAAAGACTTTTCTGCTAAAGTAACACCTCTTACTCGGTTGACGAGGAAGGAGGTTGAATTTTTTTGGGATGCCAGTTGTGATAAGAGTTTTGCTGCGTTGAAGCACAGTTTGACGTCAGTCCTAGTTTTGGCAGTTCCGGAGGGAACAGGTGGTTTTATAGTGTACAACGATGCTTCCAAGTTTGGCTTAGGTTACGTGTTGATGAAGCATGGCAAGGTGATTGTGTATGCTTCTCGTCAGTTAAAGCCCTACGAGCAGAATTACCCGACTCATAACATGGAATTGGCAGTAGTGGTCTTCGCACTGAAGATCTGGAGGCACTATCTGTATGGGGAGAAGATCCAGATGTTCACGGATCATCAGAGTCTCAAGTACTTCTTCACTCAGAAAGAGTTAAATATGAGATAGAGGAGGTGGCTTGAGTTAGTTAAGGATTATGACTGTGAGATTTTGTACCATCAGAGTAAAGCCAATATTGTGGTTGATGCCTTGAGTAGAAAGATGTCACATTTTACAGCTTTGTTGGGTTCCCAATTTCCATTGTGGAAAGAGTTTGAGCAAGCCAGTGTAGCAATATTGCTGGGAGATAGAGATGTTCATTTTCCCCGCTGGGGCCCGCCCCGATCTGGGCGGGGAATCCCTGATTTAATGGTGAATGGGGGCGTGAGCGGGGGAATTTTTTTCCCTATTGACTAATCGGGGACGGGGACGGGGAATACTATCTCCGTCCCCGTCCCCGGCCCCGACCCAACCCCGTATCCCCGTCCCGCCCCGATAATTATAATTAATATATTTTATTTTTATTTATTCATTATTATTATTATGCATATATATAAAGTAAAAAAGAAAACCTTAATCTTTTCATTTCTCTACTGCCTTCA